>PVHP010007122.1:0-57929 GCA_004024765.1 Zapus hudsonius
GAGAGAGAGAGAGAGAGAGAGAGAGAGAGAGAGAGAGAGAGAGAGAGAGAGAGAGAGAGAGAGAGAGAGAGAGAGAGAGAGAGAGAGAGAGAGAGAGAGAGAGAGAGAGAGAGAGAGAGAGAGAGAGAGAGAGAGAGAGAGAGAGAGAGGGAAGGAGGGAGGGAGAGAGAAAGAGAGAGAGAGAGAGAGGCTAGTGTTTGAGAGGCAGCAGGAATCATTGGAGACTGGTGGCTCTTTGCTATAGCTTGAACAGGATACGTCTCCCTCAATCTCATTCTTTCAACAGTGGGTTGCCAGCTGAGGGCACTACTTTTAAAACCAAGGAGACTTTAGAAGGTAGTGCCTGGGTAACAGAGTAAAGTCTCCAGAGCAGGCCTTAGAATGATGGCCACCTTTGTTTCTGGTCTGTCTCTGCTTTTAGGACTTACCAGTGTGTTAATCACTTTCATATTGTGATACAAACTACCCAATCAAAGCCACTTAAGGAAGGAAAGACTATATTTTCAAGTAACTTTTTCAAGGGATGTGGCATGCTGAAGGCTTAGAGGTCACATTGCCTTGGCAATCAGGAAATAGAGAGAGAGAACTGGTAGTGGGCCAGGCTGTAGATCCTCAAGGTCCACCTCTAGGACCCACTTCTTCAGATAAGGATCTTCTTCTTAGAGGTTCCAGTAGCTTCCAAATGGTCTCAGCAACATTTTACATTCAAACCACAGCCACTAGCGTGTGAGGAACCTCCATCCCATGCTGGCCTTCATGTGTGTCCTGTGCCATGACAGAGTGAAATCCCACGGTATTGTGAGCCAAAATAAACTTTTTCCTCTTAATTTGTCTCTGTTAGGTGTTTGGTAACCACTATGAAAAAAAATATATAAGCAACCCCCTGTGCTGTGACTCTGTCTTTGACAAGTTGAGTGCAGGGCAATGCTAATACAGGTAGTGTCCCTCACATGTTAAAGGCTTGGTCCTTTAGGGTGGTAATATTGGGAGGTGTTGTGGACAGGAAAAGATGAGTTTGGGGCAGGAGAGATGGCTCAGTGGTTAAGGGACTTGACTGCAAAGCCTAACAACCTGGGTTTGACTCCTTAGTAACTACATAAAGCCAGATACAGAAAGTTGGACATGCATCTGGAATTTGTTTGCAGTGGCTGGAGGTCTTCATTTTCCATTCTCTGTCTCTCTGTTTTCTGTCTCTCTCTGCTTGCAAATAAATAAATAAATAAATAATAAAAAAGGATGAGTTGGGATTCCAAGAACCCATGTAAAACTGGGCACAGTAGCATGTGTTTATAATCCCAAAACTTCAAGAAGAGAAAGAGAAGAAACTCCTGGAATCCCACTGTGCATCTAGCCTGGTGTACACAGCAGCAAACAAGAGACTGCATCAAACAAGTTGGAAGGCAAGGGCCAATACTCAATTGTCTTTTGACTTCCAGATACACATAATGCACCCACATGAACAGATGCACATGAACACACATCATAACACACACATATCTCTTTTTCTATCTATCTATCTATCTATCTATCTATCTATCTATCATCTCTCACATATAAATAAGAAAATGCATTTAAATAGGTGGGGCTTTATAATAAGTCCTTAGATTCTGGAGAGCTTGTCTCTGAAGACTATGAGTTTCTGGCCCGTCTTAAGTCATTCTGCTTCCTGGATCCTGTGTGAGTAACCTGTTTCATCACTCACTCCCTGCCACTGTCCAGCACACCACATACATCAGAAGACTGAGCTGTGCAGATACTGAATCTTGGATTAGAACCTCAAGACCTATGAGCTAAGTAAATATTTTCCCTTCAGTTAATTGCCTGACACATTTCATTATGGTAACACAAAGCTGAATAATACAGAGAATACTTTGTTAGAGGAAGGTCAGTAAGAGGCAATGCAATAAATACAAAAGAATTACACAGAGTGAGAATGACAGCTAAAAGTAGTTAAGGAGCTATTTTAGTATTTGAGAAAGAACTGAGAGAAAGATAGACAAATGGTAAGACCTGGGCTGGGCAGTGGTATGGTTCTGTCTCCCAAAGGCCCCTATGATAAAGGTTTGGTCCACAACAATGCTCTTTGGAGGTGACGGAAACTTTGAGACATGGAGTTTTGTCACAGGTCAACTGTTCATTCAGGATTTATTAGTCAGGGTTTTCTAGGGGAAGAGAACCCTTAGATTGTATACAATTACAAGTGGAAATCTATGGGACCAATACAGACAATTAGAGGGTATGGTCATTCGCACTCTCCAGTGGCAGAGAACACATTAACTCAAAATTCCAAGAGTTGGAGGCCTCACAATGAGGGGTCCCAAGATGCATCGCAGTCTGATACTGAGGGACTAGAAGCTACCCAAGGAGTCACAGGTATGAGGACCACTGGTAGACTGAGAAGCTGGAGTCTGATGTTCACAAATCACGGCAACAGCCATAGATGAGCTCACTGATGAAGAGGGGGATTGCATTGGATGGATGGCTTTTTCTCCTTCCTCTTTTCTTCCATCTGGGTCCCTAGATTATTAACTGTTGGTGCCCACAGTCAGGGCAGGTCTTTCCTCCTCAGTTGCCTTCCCTATGCCAATTCTCTGTAAACGTTCTCAAGGAAATACCCAGAATTTTACTTTATCAATTCCCTAGGAATTGCTTAATCCAGCCAAATTAACGAGATTAACTATCATAGGTGGTCTCCCATTGAGAAGGTCTTGGTCAAGTCCTCATATTCTCTTACTTTCTTAATATTAGATGAGTGATTTTACTCTGCCAATGCTGACTCTGTGCTACTTCATCACAGAGCCAAAGCGACCATGATCCTGAACTGAAACCTTCAAAACTATGAACCACATAAACCGGTTTTCCATACACACTTTTGGTCTTATATAATTATAGCAATAGGAAGTTAACATAAGCACATTGTCCAGTCATTCAGTGTCAAAGCAAGAAAAAGAAATAGGGAAAGATGATTTCCTAGAGTTTTTCAAGATACAATGTTAAAAAAAAAAACAGAGTCTGGAAGAATGTGGAAGAGTCTGGAACAGAGCTTTATGTACATTAAATTCCAAGTGGGTGACTTGGAGAAATTAGGACAAAGTAGGTTTTGGTTCAGAAGCTAAGATGGGTCTGTGGCAGTGGTGTCGTATTTAACACGCACTCAGTGATACAAAAGAGAAGCTGGTAAACGGACCACACATGGAGCAGAAATGAGGACAGTGTTGATATTCATGGATGGCTTGAAAGAGGCACCACTGGCCAAGAGGAAAGGGGAATGAGCTCTAGAAGAGGATGGGAGTTGCCCAAATGCACACATGCTTCTTACCAAGAAGAGAGCACAGGTGTCCCCCTTAACCTCCCCCACCACAGGACAGAATGTTATCAGCAAAAAGATAAATAAAAGGAATCTCCCTTAATTGGCATTGGGAATCTCCATCTTACTGACATGACATGATCATTGCTGTCTTGGAATTAGAAACAGCTGTAATTAAGTGAACGAGAGGTGGTGCCCAGGGAACTTTGTAGCAGTGGTAGGAGGTGGCACACAAGACCCATCCCTTGAAGGAAGAGACACCAGCAGTTAACAGTTAGGTGCTCCGCACCTGTGTTCTTGCAATAAGCCCAATAAACTGATTCCTGGTGGAATCATTGCCTTGGTCTTCATTGATGTTCTTTCTTGATTGAATAGACATTGTTCATGTCTCCCCAGAAAAGTCATGCACCAGATGGGTACTATAATTTCAAAGAAGTGGGGGAAAAGCTACACTGAGAAGATGAACACAAAAATAAAATATTTTGCAATTTTGAGGCTACATTTGAAACCATGAATTAGTTCTGCATGAATGAAGGTGAGTAAAGTGTTAATTTTTTTGTATGTGCATGGGCTTTATTTTTTCAATCTTAGAAGTTTGTTTTACAACACAAATGTAAGGACATTTGTTTCTGTAAAACTTGTCAAGGACTTCCTTGACTTTTTCAGGGTCTCTTTTATCCCTCTGGTAAATAAGTCTCCTTTTCTGAAATTCCATTCTCCCCAAATGTGAAAAGACATCAATTATCACCTACTCCTTAATAAATCATTGGCATTGGAACAGACGAGTTCTCTCTATAACACTTCTGTCAATAACAAGAAACAGGTTTCCACTACATGACATTGATTAATTTTCATCATATTTTCAATGATTGACATTAGAGAGTTGTAGCATCCCAAAGTTGGTGACTCAAAATAGATTTCACTGTCACATAGTAACAGTGGTTTGGTCAGATTTGGAGGGTAGTCATAATTAATTATCTATAATTAGTGACTATTTCTGAGTCCTAATGGCCTCTCTTGCCTTACAGAGCCTCACTTTGGCAGGAATTGGGTCATTTATACTTGAATAATTATAACTTGGGTTTGGGTGCAGGCTTAAATAGCATAGGCCGTCACTCATGTGAATGTAGAATAAAAGAGAGAAAGAGATAGAAGGATGCATCTTTCACATAATTCATATCGTAGGTTCATTTTAGTGTGCAAAGGGTCCATTCATTGTGTTTTTAGAAGCTATGGAACCCTGCAAGTTAGTAGCTTGATTTGACTGCACCCCATATGCACGGAAGAGGATATCAAGATCTATCTGGAATATTGGGTGCTGTCTAAAGGTTCCAACTGATATTTTTTCACTCTAAGTGAAAAAACTCCTGGTATCCAGGAAGCCTCATTAAATACTGAGTTCTCAGAAGGCACAGGTCAGAGTGAAATCCTATCCACTGGTGAAGTCCTTTGTGTCACAAACACTAAAGACATACAATAAAATTAAACACATATGCTCATGTTGCATCAAAGGACTTTGAAGAGCCAAGGAGCCATGGATTGTATTTTAAAGCAAAGGACTGATCAGGGTTAAAAATGGGGCTGGGATAAGGAGGGAGTGTAGACAATATTTAAATAAACCCGAATCAGAATAGCACCGAAAATGAGCAATGCTCTGTGTG
Organism: Zapus hudsonius; assembly: GCA_004024765.1. NCBI lineage: Eukaryota > Metazoa > Chordata > Mammalia > Rodentia > Dipodidae > Zapus > Zapus hudsonius. Next base: position 4,969 of record PVHP010007122.1, read on the forward strand.
AAGAGTTTAACATCAGAGCAGGGTTCAGAAGTGGACTCTGAATTCTGTTTCCTTGGAAACTACAAAGTTAAGATAAATGTTGAATATTGTGTCTGAAAAACCCTTATCTGAAGCTTTGCACCTGGGTTGAAAATTGAGGCCACTTCTCTGTGTCAAAGTGTCTCAAATCCTCCAGGCACAAGTGGGCTATTCCATTTTTTTTTACTGATCTGATTTCAAAAGGCAAAGTTTCTAATAGCCTGCAAGTTTTAGAGAACAAAGTGTCTTAGTCCCACATCCTGTGGTAAAATAACACAAGCCGTATTTAGAGGTTGACCTCATAGGTTTGTACAAATAAACTGAGATAGTGTATATAAAATGCTAAGCACAGTGCCTGGATTACAGGCAAGCGTGATTATTGCTGCTATTGCTCAGCTCTCCTTTCACTAATAAGCCTCTGTCATGAAATTCCCTCCTGAGTTACAGTGCACGATCTCTAGTCACTGCAAAGCACAATTTAAAAATCCTAACCAGCTAGTAAGGAAATGGAATTTTGGGACCACATGCTTTGAAAAATAAATAAAGCACAATCACCCATCCCTTTGATAATAGAGATTTCCTGGGCCCATTTTACCAGGTTTGGAGTGGAACATGTGTTTGGACTTTGAAAAAGCTCTTGATTTAACCATGCAACCAAATTTCAGAAACAGTCATGACCAGAAGAGCAAGTAGAAGTGTCCCAGGGCACATCTGCTCTTCTCACATGGTTAGGAGACCATCAGAGCACCAAGGAACAGGGCTTAAAGATCATGTGGTTCAGATTTCACTTAATGTTGGCATGTCCTTTGTAACATCTCTGATACACTCATTTCTCAAAACTTGAACACTTTCCTTACTACTAAAATCAGCACCATGCCACTGACTACTTCAACAATGGACATTTCTATTCACAAGAACATTTATTATTTCCTACTCCCTATACCATTTTAATTCTGCTCTCTGACAGACCAGTAAAGATCCTTCAGATCTCAAAATCCTTAAATTTATTGGCTTCTGGGAAGGATGAGCACAGATTTGCCCATTTCTCTAATGAGTTGCTTGAAGGAATTCCACCCAGTGAATTCCCATGTAGACAAACATGTATGGACCACTGTTACTATGCTTACTCAGAAATGGGTGCAATTCTCTCACCTTCTCCTGCTTGAGCCTGATTCTGGGACGTACTCAAGTTCACTTAGGAAAACTGCAATGTGCTTTCCTTCCATAGGCTTAATGAAAATCATGACTGTTTACATGCATCTTTCTAAAGTACATTGTAATTATAATTTAAACAGAGGAATCATTTCTATTCTTTCCCAACAAATAATATCTATTCATGTAGTAGAGTCCTTACAGCTATGCACTTATGTTAGGATAATGGCTATTCCTGTGGTGAACTGGATTAAAATTTTTTCATTACTATACACGGTGGCTTAAGCTATATGATGATGATGGTTGTGGTGGTGGTGGTGGTGTGTGTGTGTGTTTGTGTGTGTACACACATGCCATAGAGAGTGTATTGACATCAGAAGATTACTTTTGGGCATTAGCCTTCACCTTCTATGTTGTTTAGACAGATATTATCTCTCTCTGTGTTTCTCTCTCTGTTTCTCTCTCTGTCTCTATGTCTCTCTGTCTGTCTGTCTCTCTATCTGTCTCTCTCTCTCTCTTCATATTGTTACCCTATGTTCACTTCAAGTTTCCAAACTTCCAGGAACTTCTCCTGTCTCTGATTCCCATCTCATCATCAGTTCTCTGGGATTGCAGAAACCCACCATGACTTCTTACATGTGGCCTGGGGATCAAGCGAGGGTGCTTAGGCTTGAGTGTCAATCAGCTTATCCACGGAGCAGTCCATCCAGGCCCAGAAACATGACATCTTTATATTCCATGAAAGATTCACAATGCCAGGACTTGGCAGGTAGCTACTGGCATCCAGAGAATCAACATCTTACAGTCTGAGAAGGATGTTGCTTCAGAAATGATTAAGGTTCCTCAGTGTGAAGGCACATATAGAGTCCACTGGGCTTCTCTTCTACTTTAGAATTCAGAATTCTGGTTCCAATTCAGCCCTCTCTCCTTCTCCTAACTCTCCTGGTAGCATCAAGCTGGATGCATCCAGCTAGAATCATGCTGCAAAGACAATGATAACTCACCTAACACTATGTCCAGACTTGATTTGGACATACTTTCGTCTGTTTCACTTGTGCAAATAAACTCCCTGATGGTGTCTCTGCTTTCCAGTCAGTGCTGTTAAGTAGACATGCTGCCTCAACACACACTCTATCAAGAGATCAACTTGTCTTGAAAGTTAAAACTATATACTGAAGAATTGCCTTATTATTAGTGATCTAATCGGTTTAATAATATTTTTGTTACTTCTCTAATCAAGTTATAGCTTTGAGTGGTCTACCATGTCATTTTTTTATCACTTTTCACTTTGTATGTTACAAGAATGTATATTTTCTTTTTATTTGTTTGGACCTATCCCAGCCAGAATCCACTGAGAAATTGTATGATGGAGAGAGCTTTGTGAAGACGGGCTGCTCTGAACCTGCTCACTGTGATATCACTATTTCTATTACCCAATGGTTTATGGTTAACCTCATTATTGAAGATAATAGGCCTTGTTTAAGGTGGAAAAATACTGATCAAACAGATGTCCCTGTTCAGGTCTCTTGCACTGCCCCACACAGCTCTGTGGAGAGGCTTGTCAGTAAAGTTTCTTGTGATTTTCCCATTTCTGCCCCAGATCTCTCATGTTTACTTTATTCCATTCAGCTTAAATAACATATCATTTTGCCTCATTAGCTCCAATGTTTTGATACAGATTTCCTCAAATTGACCACTGTTTCTTGTCTTGTGTGGAATTCACTGTCCTCAGGCATCTTGACTCTGGTCAGATTGCAGTCTAGAGAGATCTTCTACCTGGCTTCTCATAAACAGTGTCTCTGCTGGGTACAACTTTGACAGTCCTTAAGACATTATTGATTTCACAAAGCTGTCATGGAAGGACATCATGACACCTTTGATCCTGTATGCAAACTTTCAAAGTCACTCCACTTCCAGTAAGCCTATGCCTCTTCCATTTTTATATCTGAGAAAAAAAAACACAACTATCTATTATCTACTCTCATGCTGAGAGCAGAATTCAGGCCCAAACTGCAGACCCCATTGACTTTTTTGTTCCTTAATAATATTTTAAACATTACTTAATATTTTGGAAGATGCAAAAATGAGATGCTACATAGCATGTAGGGGAATATTTGCACAGGAGGAAAAACACTCTCTTCCTTCAGGTCAGTGGCAGGTGATTCAGGAGTGTTTTGTACTAATGCATCTGGACAAATCCAGGACGACACTGCTCTGCTGGAGTAACCCCAGGGTTAGTAATGACTACACTGACTCAGGCTGCTGTGGTGGGGGTGGGATTTGTCAACTTGAAATGAGCTAATGTTTAACAGTACTAGATCTAATTTAAGAGGAATCTTAAAAAAATTAGTCCATCAATTAACGTCTTTAAGAACTCATATAGCATTTCTATTTGGTCGAATATGTATTTCCTCAGAATCCTTCTAAAAAGAAAACTTAGTCCAATAATTTGAAATTTTGCCTTTTCAAAAGGCCACAAAAGAGAAAACAACAATCACATTTCATCATCAGTGTTTCTTTCTCAGGTTATCTGTATATTTATCTGTCTATTTAGAGCACAGCTAAATGAAATAAACTATCTCTACATTCCAGAAAGTTGTTTCTTCAGCCAAAAATGGTTAAGGAAACACTATGTTTTACAAACACAAATAAATATAATTATTTATACTTCAAAACTGCAATTGATCAATTGCAATTAGATTAATCTTTTTTATCTCAAATCATTTGTTTCAAATTTAATTTATTCTAGTTTTTCTTTTTTTCTTTCTTCTTTTCTTAAAAAAATTTTTTTGGAGGTAGGATCTCACCTACCAGTGTGTCCTGGAATTCACTATGTAGTCCCAGGCTGGCCTCAAACTCATAGTGATCCTCCTATATCTGCATCCTGAGTTCTGAGATTAAAGATGTGCACCACTATGCAAAGCTATTCTAGTTATAAACTGAATGCAATCATATCCATTTTATAACTTACCAAAATAAGATATTCCAATTTGTTTATTCAAACACTATAATTTTCATGTTGAATCAATATATGATAAAATGTGACATCTATTATTCTAAATTATTTTAGTTTATAGTTAATTTAAATGCCTACCTTCAAAAACCATAAGTAGTTTGTTAAGTACATTAATATACTAAGCATATAATTTGCAGTTTAAAATCCAGCTAATGATAATTTAAATCATAGCTTTAAAAATATGGAACATTAAATAACATTTAATAGTACTTAATATATTTAGTTAATTATGCAAATATGGATGCACACATTTATATTAATGTTTCATATAATTATTTAACATAAAATTTTAATAAGTTATATAGTGATGAAAATGTAATATATAGTGATAACTTATTTATTCAAATATTTGAAATTGAGTTTTATCAATAATAAGCATGGTTTAGTAAGGGAATATAAATTTACTAATTTCAAGGCTTACATGTGTGATTTAAAATGTGTATTTGATTTTCTCTCAGGCGCATGTTGTACCTGAAAGAAAATAAACGATAAATATTAACTCCTAGTAGAGTTAAAAGATTATGTCATCCAATAAATGTTAATCACTCAGCTCATAGCTGACAGAGATGTCAGTGAGTTATGGGTCTTCACTTTGATGTAGGAGGTGATAGCATTAAGATAGTACATATTAACAGTACTTTTTTTTTTTTTACAAAGAAACACTTGCATTGCCTATACTTTAATAACAGGTTATTGTGGTCTGTTTGCATTGGAATACGTATTTTAATAATAAGTAACAATACACCAAGAAAAGTTAACAACACATTTGCCATCACAAACAATATACCCCAAACAAATTAAATCTCTGATATATTGGATTTAGAGATTATTTTTACTAGTCATCTTATATTTGTGACCTTCTAGACTAAAGCCAGGACAACAGGCAGTTTTGTTTGAGTGGTGACAGGTTGGGTCACTGGCTCCTGAGGTAAGCACACACCTGGCTCAATGCTCATCAAAATGACAAGAGAAAGACTGAGGACCTAATGCTGGATGAGACATCACACCTGTCAGAGCTCAGAGGAGGTTGCTGAATGAATGAGTGGTGATAAGCCTTCCCCATGGAGATGCTGGTAGATCTGAGGAGATTCAAAACCGAACAAATAGAAAATAAGGGGCTGTGGAGAGCTCAGTGTAAAGGAGACTGCTCTCAAGCCCTCTGAGGCTCAGGGAGCACTGTGCAGGAGGGAGTGGGGAGAATGTCGGAGTTAAGGGGTGTCTAGGTGAACTTCAGGACACTGCTCTCTAGACTTGAACTGACTGGTGTATTGATGATTCCACAGTGGCTACTGATACCCTCACAAGACCTGCAAGATTTGGAATCTGAATGAGCACAAAACAGACCTACCTTTTGGGAGGAGGCTCCTCAGAGATTGGGCTGGGGGAGTGGGCACAAAACAAGATAATGGGAAGGGAACATGATGAAAATGCTCTATGTTCATATATTGAAGTTCTCAAGAAAAAGAAAAGAAGCCTAATTAATTCAGAAAGCCCTTTGCTGTGCCTGTATCATGAAGTGTACTCTCCCTTTTCCTCCATCTGTTTCAGAGTCCCACATATCACATGGAGGTCCTTCATCCATTTGGAGTTGATTTTTGTGCAGGGAGAGAGTTAGGGGTCTCATTTTATTCTTCTCCATGTAGATGTCGATTTTCGTGCTTTCATTTGTTGAAAGTAATGTCTTTTCTCCAATGTGTATTTTTGACATTTTTGTCAACATCACGTAGCTGTAGTTACCTAGACTTAAGTCTGGATTCTCTTTTCTAGTCTTTCTTTTCTACAGGACTGCTTTTGTGTCAGTACCATGCTGTTTAATTACTATGGCTCTGCAGTCTTACTTGAAATTAGGTATGGTGATATTTCTAGCAATTTTCTGTTTGCTCAGGATCATATTGGATATCCAGGGTGTGTGTGTGTGTGTGTGTGTGTGTGTGTGTGTGTGTGTGTGTGTGTGTGTGTGTGTGTGTGTGTATGTGTGTGTGTGTGTGTGTTTCCCTATGAATTTTGGTTTGATTTTTTTTAATTTCTGTGAAAATGACACCTATATTTAGACTGTGATTGCACTGAATCCACAGATTGCTTTTGGTAGGATGTCAATTTTCACAATATTGATTGAGGGATCTCTTCATTTTAGAGTCTCTGATTCCACAGGAAATAAGGAAAACCAAAAATGAGACCCAATGAAGCTAAGCAGCTATTGTATAGCAGAGAAAACCACCAACCAATTCAAAAGGCAGCCTACAGAATGGGAGAAAAATTTTTGCCAGCTACACATCTGAGCAAGGATTAATATCTAGGACCTACAAATAACTCAGGAAACTAAATATCATGAAAATGAAAAACCCAATCAAAAGTGGGCTATGGAACCGAATAAAAAATTCTCAAATGAATAAAAAAATTGCAGTAAACATATATTTTTAAAAGGGTTCAATACCCTTACCATCAGGGCAATGCAAATTAAAATGACTTTTGAGATTCTGAAGGACTAACAATGCTGGTGGGAGTGTAAATGAACACAGCCTCCATGGAAATGTGTTTGAAGGATCTTCTACACTTAAAAATAGAACTAATGTATGACCTGGCTATACCCCTCCTGGGTTATACCACGAAACTCTATACTACTTTAGAGATACGTGCACATCCATATTCATTCCTGCTCTTTTTACAGTAGCAATGAAATTGAATGAACCTAGATGTCCATCAAATGATGACTGACTAATGAAAATTGTGGTATATATACACAATGGAATTTTATTCATTTGTGCATAAAAATGAAATTAAGAGCTTTTGGGGAAACAAATTAAACTGGCATAGAGTTAGGTAACTCAGAATCAAAAAAACACAAATGCTGAATTTTGCCACTCATATGAGGAGCCTAGCTTCAAATCTCCAGACCCCTGAGTTTAACTTGGAGTCTATGCAGAGTCCAGGAAGCTAGAGAAGGCCTGAGGCAGGGAGACAATAAGCCTTAAGGAAAGTTATACTAAAACTCAAGAGACATGAAAACAGCAGGAAGGGGGAACTTACAGGTGCCAGGAAGGCTATAGGGGGGATGGGTGAGAAGAGGAAGTTGGGGGTAAAAATAACCAAAAGTTAAAAGATATGAAAATTATATAAGAAAACCTACTACTTAGTAAATCTAAGAAAATTATACAAATAATAAACACTAATAAATAATAATTAATAATAACTGAATAATAGGATGATGGATAGTACTGCTCATAGTAGCCATGGATAATCAAACAATCATAACGGTGTCAGGCTTTGGATATGAGTTGTTGGTCAGAGAAATCTCTGAGACCCACGAAGCAATAAGAGGTTATAGCCATGGCTTTGGGCTGCCTATCAGACTCTGAACTATTCATCAGGACACTGAGAAATCAAGTAGGAGCTGAGGTGGAAACTTCCTTCCTGATGAATAGTTCAGAGTGCCAGAGAAAACTCACAAATGACATCACCCAGTGGATAACACTGTATTCTACAATCCGGATCTGTCAGGCAAGACATGCAAAACAGCATGATTGTCACAAAGAGTAAACTATAGCTTTCAGGATAGAACTCATGCCTGGCACTAAAACTTAGATCAACAACCCACAGTTGGGAAGACTATGGGCCCTAGAGAAGAATCTACTATCGCTGTGTTGTTAAGTAGACCTGATTCCATACTGCCTCCTAAATAATTATATCCACAGATGAACTCTGATCTCAGCCCTGGTTAAAAAGGCTTTTTCTTGTCTTGTCAGAAAACAAAGAGGATCCTAACTGATCAAATGCTGAAAATAAGTGACCAATGAGTGCTTGGTCCTACGTGGGACATAGGCATCACCCCCTTCAGGACTCAGGTAACATTGTGGAAGATGGCACAGAGAATGTAAGAGGTGAAGGGGGAGGAGCATTGTGGAACTGTGTCCCTCAGACATGAAAAGGCCATTACGCTTATGAGCACACATCAGCTGCAGGAGACCTATATGTGATGAAGCTATACAATGCTTTGCTATGGATAAGGCAGGGGTTTGAGAGTCAACTGCATACCTTTATTAGCTGATGACAGAGTGTAGTGTGCTGAGTGTCATAGCTGTACTCTATATGGACAATGCTCAGAGACCATATATGCTTATAAATGAAACCAGATTAGTGTGCATTTCACAACTTGGTTGCTTTCATATTTTGTAATTCTTGTCTACTGAAGAATGTAAGGGTCATGTTTAATAATTTCATCATAGTAACATAACTCATGTATAAGGAGCTTATACTCTGGTGAGTCAGACATGTCTGAGAAGTCTGATCTTGCTACATCACAGATGTAAAAATCTAAGGAAGTCATAGAATATGCAGTTACCTTATATTTCTAATAGGAAGGAATGGCAATACCTATTTTACAGTTACCATGAGAACTTTTATAGGAAAATTACCAAGCTGAAATGTTTAATGATGTTTCTGAAATATAGTCATGTCCAAATATATTAGCTGTTGACTATATTAACATTCCCAACATATTTGTGGATGAACATGTCTAATAAATGGCATGTCATCAATGGGAAATTGTGAAAATATTTCTTGGTGATTATAAAACAATTGCTTTACAATGTTTATATTATCACAAAGCACCTGGAAATTTCAATGGCCTTGGAGACATCAGTAGCTACAGGGAAGTTGTTCATTGCCTTAAAAATATTCCATACTTTATGCATGTCATGCTCACCTTTGTCCCTCTCAATGATCCCCGAGCTGGGTTTCAGTTAGAGTGCTGGGTTATGTTATCTCTTGCTGATATCAGTGGGGTAGCTAATATGAAATTATCCAGCCTCAAATTAGCTGCAGGCACCAGAGTTGTGTTGTTTAACCAGTATATGAGCTTCAAAGTAGTTCATAAAGCTTATGCAATTTCAGCCTGGTTTTCCTACTGTTTATTTCCTTTCCTCACTTCTCATTTTGTGAATTGTCCCAATTACTATATTTCTAATTTTTCTATGCGTTAGATGTTACTTTCTTTTTAAAGAATGACAGTAGACTATTAACCTCTTGAATTCAACTCAAGGTTTATCTCCTGTCTGAAGATTTCATGAGCCTTACCTTTACCCAAACTAAGACAGAGTGAGGGTCTTTTCTTTCTGATAGTAGAAAAGATTAGAAAAACTGAAGTTTTTTTTTTTAAGTTTCACATAATGTGAATGAGAAAAACCACATATAATGTAAAATTTCCTATTCCCTTTAATAGAGTATTCAATACTCACATTTCTATAGCTGTAGGAAAACATTTTTGCATGTGTATATTTGCATGGTTTGCATACATGTGTGGGGGTGTACATGTTCACAGATGCTCATGCACTTGAGAACTCATACATGGAAAGACCAAAGGTTAACATCAGGTGTCTTTCTCCATCACTCTGCACTTTATTTATGATGACAGGCTCCCTCACTGGAACCCAGAGCTCACTGGTTTATCACGTCTAGCTAGCCACCTGCTGAGCACTGGGCTCACAGCATTTTCATGGGTGGGATCTGAACCCCAGTCCTCACACTTGTGTGACAGGTACTTGATCTACCTTCTCAGCCCAAGAAACACTCATTCTCAATTTTGTACATTTTATATCCACCTAGTTACTGTCAATCATATTCTCTTGGAATCATTTCTCTATTTGTCACCCTCTCTTAACCAAACCTGGCAAATGCATATTTATGATCATTTCAAATTTAAATTAAACAGATTAAATTTTTTTTAAAGAACAAAGAAAATAAGCTTGGTATGGTAGCTCATAGCTGTAATCCATTTAGGAGGTTGAAGCAGGTGGATAGCAGGGAGGTCAAGACCAGCCTTGAAATATATAGTGACTTCTTAATGTGAGATCTAAACTAACATGACTGGCAACAGATAGTTAGCCAAGGTTACTTTTTTTTAATTTTCTTTTTGATTGAATATACTGACATGGCCAGATTTGTTTCTTTATTTTAGTCAAGAATCTACCAGATGATCGTTCATGGTAAGAATTCAGAAATAGTTCAGAAGTCTGAGAAAAAAAAATTAAAATGTCTGAAATAGACAAAGTAAACAATTTACTAAAAAGTATCTAGTGCCAACCAGTATAGAAGAAATTAAAAGGTTAATGCATGTACTTGAAAGTGATCTTGTAATAGAGACAAGAAAGTCAAGTGCTGTATAGGTTTAGACAGGAAGTAATGCCTGTAGCTTTGAACCCACAGTGTGAGTAAATGACATAGGGACCTCCAAGTGAAACTTCTCCATGACAGAAATCTGAGCCAGAGATTTGTAAGGTTGTGAGAGCAGGCCATTTGGATTTGAATACTGTCACTCCTCGAGAAGACACACACACTGTCACCCCTAGAGAAGACGCTCACCACTGTCAAAGAATTGCTGACAGAAGTGGAAGACAATCGCAGACAGAATAAGAGCAGCATTATTTTGGAGATAAGCAGAGAAGACAGGATGAGCAAGCACAGACAGGAACAGGGCTGGGAGGTCAGAAGAGGGTCTCCTGTGGGAAGAGTCAGAAGCTGTGAGTGGACTGAAGGGTCCATAGACAGGTTAGAAGGGAGCAGCATTGTTGCTGAAAGAGCTCATGAACAAAATCTGATGTTATCACATTATATGTGCAAATGGTTTTGGTATTTAAAGACTTTCAAGTGATTCTGAAATTAGAGGTTTCCAACAACTCCAGTATCCTATATTTCAGCTTAAATGAGTATCTGCCCAAAGTGTTAATGCTTTTCCTTAGCAGAAATTTATTTGTAGAAATGAAATTAACAGTTTACTTTTCACATCCCCAAAATGGCATCTGTAAAATTTGTCTGTCTTCCCTGGAGATATCTCAATTGTTCTAGTTTTATCTCATTTCCTCAAAAGAGGAACTTTCCAAGTTAAATGATGATGAATGTTAATTTATCTGTAATGAGACCTCAACTTGGCATCCTCAAGTTAGGCAACATGGAGTGAGGAGAAACATCTTATATCTGATTATTATGTTTTAGCAAATAAGAGGAACTTTCTGACACTTTTGAATTCCAAAGCTTTAGTCCATGATTTTTGATACTGTGGCAACTCTACTAGTTTTCTCTCACCATTTTAAATATGATGCAAAAACAAACCCATTCTGGCACAAAGTAAAGTGGGAAAAGTGTTGGCTTTCAAAACCTCTTAACAATAAGGCTAACTATAATTGCCATATTCCATAGGTACAATATGGTGGTAAGATACTTTATAACTATGAGGTAAAAATCCCTGATTCAATGAATATTTATATATTTAGAAGATGAGCTATAGATTTAAATTTCCACAGACTAGGAGAACTGATAAAATTGTATTAAGTCTATCAAAATGTCACCACAAACTATGTGCATTATAATATGAATAAATGTACAATAGGACTAAAGGAGCTCATAGAATATGGATCTAAAACTAGGAACAAGAGAAGGGTACCTTGTGTTTCTTTGTCATCTCTTTCAGGTTTCCCTGCCATTGCTTTTTCTGTGAATGTAAATTTGTTCTCAGGAGGGTGGGGGGTAAGCAGAAAAGAGCAGCCTCAATGAAATTCCCAAAGTGAAATCACATTGCATCCCTACACATTCATACACAATAAACATTTATTACATGATGGAGAAATTGTCTTCGATATGTAAAAATTTTGACTTGTAAAATGATAGACTAATAAGATAAGAAAAATATGAACATTTTAATAAAATCATGTAAGTCATTTTTAACGATTTTGTTCTCTTCACGGGAAAGTATTTTAATGGCTGATGTCAAATTTAAAGCTTTTTAGTATTTTTATCTACTAGTATATTGCAAAAGATTAATTTCTAAACTCAATTGCTCACACATACACACACACACACACACCTCCACAAGTACAATAATATGTACTAATGCAACTCATCGTAGTTTTTCAACGTGTTATAGTCAAAAAGGCAGGCCCAGAAGGAAACCAGATATTCTATAGTACAACATGGTTTTCCTTGATTGAAAAAATACAAATTTTAAAACCTTGAATTTTCTCTTTCAGACTTCAAAGTAGTTCTGTTTGATCTTCAGAGTAACCCCATGAGGCCTACAGAGCCCTCCTTTAAAGAAAAGTCCAATGACTCAAGGGGTTTGGAGCTTGTTATGGTTATGAATAGTATGTATTGGTCACAGTTTTCAAGTCAATCATTGTAATTCCTAGCATATTTTTCATCTTTAGTATGACATAATGTTTGGATTCAGGTGTTTGTAAGAAAATGTCCTGAGTTTAAACCCTCACCATTTACTAGCTTAGGTATTAGTGGATTGTTATGTTTTTTTTTTTTTGCAATACTAGAGTTCTTAGGAAGACATACCTTGTGAGTTAAATGATTTAATAACTATTTAACAAATTTATGTTGCCAGATCAAACAAATATCAATAAATAATTTATATGTTGCTTATTATAATAGATGGTCTACAAATTCATGGTCTATCAAAAGCATATCTTAATTACTATAACATTGCTTTACTATTTAGTCATTGATTTCTTCTTTTTTAATTATTATGTGGAGGCTCTATTGAGAGCAGGCAGGCAAATTTGCTACACATTTGTAGTCCTCTCAGATTTTAAACTGCAAGAGCAGATTTGGAACTTCTTTAATTATCAATGTTATGTTTTGAAAATGCCATATTTTATGCTTATTGAGCATATGGTTCTTAAATATTAATCATTATTTTGAATTATACCAACCATTGCCTGAGTGCATATATCCAGGGCAAACTAACACAGAAGAAAAGCTGGAGAAATTTGACTGGATATTTGCTGAATTAAATATTGTCCCATCATTATTATAATAAATCATACTAGTGTACAGTTAATGCTGTGTGTGTTCTGGGTAGAAATTATACTTTGTTTCATCACTATTTTTGCCAAACTGCAGTCAGCAATTGCTCTGATCTGTCTCTTGTGTCTTTACTATAAGAACAGGTATTAATAATTTTGACATATGTTAAGTAATTTGATCACTGTGTAGTTTAAGTGAGGCAAATATCACTTTGATTTTTTTAAAGAGGAATTTGAAGTTCAACAATATGAAGTACCTCACTGTTGGAGTCAACTCCTCGTGGCTGGAACAAACATCCAACAAGACACAGTTTATGAGAGGAATATTTGTTTCAAGCTTACAAACCCAATGGGAGTTCTAATTGTGGAAGAAGCTGGCTCCCCTTCATAGATCCAAGGAGAGAGACCACCAAACAGCCAGCCAACACTAAAGTGCGAACATACAAGAACCCACCAGAGCTAACACTGCTCTTTCCACATCTGTTGGCTGGAACTACTCCAGCCTGCTTCTGGAGGTTAAGCAGGAAGCTTTATCTTAGCTAAAATACTCGAGACTATGGGGGACAAGCGTTCCCAATCAAGCCACCACACTTACCCGGCTTCTCACAGTACATTTCATCTTTTCAAACATTCTGTGCTGTGACACTATATGAAGCATTAAGTGGAAGGACAATCAGAGATTTTATAAGTTTAACTTTAAGATATAAAGGATGATTACCTAAATAGCTTCCAAACAGAGTTTGCATTTTTCCATGACGATTTACATAAAGAGTTGAAATCATACTGAGAGTCATTGTAGCTCTAAATCCCAATTTCTCTTATTTATGGATTAGACTTTCTGAGTGACAATGACTGTGAATGCCTTCATGACTAACAATTTCATTACAGGGAATTATTTCTGGTCTCATAGTCCTGGGTAAAACCAATTTAAAGAAATTAGTTTATGGAAGAAAGTAATTAAATTCACTATGAATGAAGAAAAATGGAGCAACTCTATATACAGAAGAATTTTAAAATAATTTCTCCTAGCTTAGGAGGCAGGACACTTGGATAATAAGGAGTACTCTAAAAAAGCAATTAATGCCTAATCTATTCAGGCTCTGAATCTCTTAGTATGATGCTATAATGGTGGGTTCATGCCATTACATTCTTGTCAAATGCATGGAATATTCCATGCAAGAGAAACAACTCTCACCTGAAAGGGGATTAGTGATAGTTTATTCTGAAACCAAATATCAGTGTCCCTGATCCAGGAACAGAGATTTAGGTGACCCCCAAATTCCATGTTTCAATATGTGAAAAATTTCATGAAGGTTTTATAATTACAAAATAAAAGAAAGTCAGAAATCAAAGCATTTTCAAATACATTGACTGACCATCAGGTAGGTGAGTTACAGCAAAACCAGGAAGCCTCCACTATAGGTTTTAGATGCTATCTGATGACATTCTTAGCCCTTGGGTTGGTGGTCTGCTAGTGCATTCCAAGAATGGATGAACCAGATTAACTGATAGTCATGTGGATGTTAGGTCAGACACAGAGATGGGGAATAAATGGTTATTTAGGGGCTAAAGGTAGCCCAAAGTAATTTGACTTTGACCTTGTAACATTCCATCTCTCTGCAGTCACAGTTCTATGAATCTATTCAGCCTTGTTGCAAGTAGGTGAAGAGGATGCAGCACTTTCCGAGAACTTTAGTTCACAATAGTGAAGTTGAATGTCAGCTATAGACAATACTTGGGTTTAATAATAAATCGACAGTGACTCATCAGTTGCAAAAATGCATTATATGTTGATAAGATCCATCAATAAGAGGGGTTCTGTACATATTTGAGGTGGATAGAGAATGTAAGAACACTAAATTTTTTGAACACCAAAAATTTCTCTTAACATAGAGTTTATTAGTTTAAAAATACTTATTCTAAAATACATGGTGTCTTGACTTAATAGAAAGAGTTGCAGAAAAGAAAAAACAAGAACCCTCATTGGATATTTAGATGTTCAAAACCACTGTTATTCAACTATCAATTTTTTTCTTCTTATTGATCCAATAAATGATTTTTATTTCTAATTCTCACACATGTAGATAGTGTGTTGTGAACATTGTGCTCTCCTGTTGGCTTCTTTGTCTCCCCTCGTCCACCTCTTTCACTGAACCCCATCTTTTAAACTAGTCCATTTTTGCTTTGACTTCTCTCTTTTCCTCTGTCTTTCTATTTGATTCCCTCTGTCTTGGAATCCACCATTATCCATGATGAAATACTGATGGCCCAATATTGTGCAGCACTTGTACAAGCAATGACAGTCACTGTGACATCACAAATTCAAAGGCCACTTCATGTCTTAAGACACATCTTAATTTAAATTCTGCTCATTTTTCCCCATATTGATTCTCAATAATTAGATACATTTTATGCACAATTCTTGTAATGGTATCCCCATCTCCCCCCTCCCTGTCCTCAATCTGCTGGGGGCCCTCCTCCTTGGGTTTTCTGGAATAGTCCATGGTATATGGGGTTATGCATTGTATGAAAGTTAGCCAGTTTTTTTCTTTGTGTCTTGTTGTTTCTTCAGATTGTTTGACTCGTAAAGAACCCTCAAAATGTATACATAAACACAAATTAGAAAAATTTCTGAATTACTCATGCCTAACTATCAATAATCTAGCAAGAGTGGCCAGGCCAACTTGAAACAACTATAATGGCACAGTCTAAATTTCTTTTACATAACAAAATGATTTAACTTTGTTTAAAAAATGATTGGTCAAAAATTGGGAAACCATTTGTGCAAATGACAGGTTTGCTCTGCTGAGAGAGAATTTACTAGAAGGCTTTGGCTGGTGCAGTTTTGCTCTCTTAATTTATTTATCATACTTTGGATTAAAGAGTTTCAGAGATAACATAAGAACATGGTAAATATTTAAGAGATGGTGTCTTAGATCAGCAATTTCTACGGTTCTTGCTTTAAATTTTTTTTCCTCTTATACTCAAAATGAAGATTGGGATTGCTCATAAATATTCATTTCATGAATATTTTTCTGCAACTCTTCTTGCAGTTGGAGCCACCTGCTCTGAGCAGCCTTGGAGTGTAAAGAAAATTAGAGGGAATTGGCACATACCAGAAGAAAATAGCACCAAGAATTGGATGGCTTTGCAAGCTTCCTCTTCCATACAGCAAACCCCAAAGCACCCAGGCAAAGAACACCACGATGAAAATAATGGCTGCTAGACCACCCCATAATGGTGGGTTCTCTAAAATGCTTTTAAAGGTGTTTCTGTAAGTCTTTATAATAGCAGCTGTCACCTAGGTGGCACTCGGAAGTTTTGAGTGTCTCAGATAGCACTAGCTAGGTTTTTTTTTTTTCTTTAACATCTTTGTTTCTGGATAGAAGTGAGGTTAATTCTGGCCAAAGTCAGAAATAATTTTCACATTAAAACTTGAAGTTAAACATTCCCAATCACTTATTACATTATGCTTTTTTGTATTTCATCTGTTGTTCATTTGCTCCTAGAATCTAGATCATTTTAATTTGATATGTTCAAAATTTTTAGAAAAATATCTGCACAGATTTTCAGTACTATGTGTAAGAAATCACTAGCTCATATAATAGTCCTCTTACTATGTAAGTGGCTCTGTCCTTAAATGACAGGGACACAAGGATTCTCACTGCTTTGTCACCTTCTTAGGTGTTACTTAAATTAAAATTTCAGTTTGTGGATTAGAAAAATAAAATGAAACCCATTTATATAATATTTGAAACATAATTTTGGGGGACTGGATCCTTACTGAGCTGTGTTAAATGACAAGGGGTGGATATGAAAATATTTTTTGAGAATAATAAACTAGCATGCAATATTAACTATGAAATTTGTAGAAGATTATAGCAATCAATGGTACAAGTCCCAGTTATTTCATGTCTGTTAATAATTTAGAATAACCTTTAGTTGAGCCAGAAACATACATATAACAATGCTTATTGAATACAAACATCCAGGAGCGACACCCTAAGTATTTGGTGCAGAAGGCTCATCTGGCTGAGTCTCTCGACTTCCTCTTTGTTCCCTTATGATTTCCTCTTGCTGGTTATAAGCCCCATACCTTTAATTAATTTTCTAGAGGTCAGGAGATCAAAATTCAGAGCCTACATGTTCTTTCCAATTGCAGATCCCTGTATTAACAGTATTGCATATAAGTAACCTATTTTTTAAGGAAATGTATTACCAAGACTCTATTCAAAGAACATCATGAGAAATTACCTTTTTTATTTTTAATGTCTGTGAGAAAATTATGTATGCACATTTTTTGACATGGAAAGGATGTAATTATAAATAGTCAAAACCTCTTCTGGACTTTGAATATTCCATGGTGCCTTCAATATCTACTTGTTTTTTAAAAGTAAATAAGAATATTTTTTTTTGCAAGAGCAAGTTTTATAAAATGTGATTCTCAGTAATTAAATTATTTTAGTTGATTACATGAAATTTAGTAATGAGTATAACTAAAACATTTTTCAGAGTTTAGTTATATAATGCATTTCACATTAAAAGTAAAATGAAGTTTAATATCATTGTAATAAAGCCATTTTACTGTTCTTGCTAATCGCTCAGTGTGTGCTACATGTGTGTCTGCTGGTTGATAATAATGAAACAGCTTATGGTGTGCATGCCAGGTGTCCTTGCATACAGTTCCAGAGCTGAGAGAACATTCTAACCACGCTCTTGAGGCAAAGTGCGAGTTAATTGACTTCCAAATGGCAGGTCCTGGACAATCTACAACTGGACACCGTGGCTTTTATTTTAATATGATACCAATAAACTTTGGAAATGGATGAGCCTTTAGGAAAAAAACAAAAAGCTGGATGTCACACTTTAGAAAGCAACACTTATTAAGAAAGTATAGGAAATATATATTTTATACATTTTCTTTTTTGCATATATTTGTCAATAATTGGATACATTGCATGAGCAAGTCTTATGGTGGTACCCCCATTTCCCTCCTCCCTGTACCCACCCCACTGGGGACCTTCCTAAATGGTCTTTCTGGAGCAGTCCATGGGATAGGGAGATATGGATTGTATAAGAGGTAGCCAGATTTTTTTCTCTCTCCCCCACCACGGCTCTTACAATCTTTCCACCCCCTCTTCCGCTCAGATCCCTGAGTCATGCTGTGTGTTTTAGGTCTGTTTTACTGTTGAGGTTTTTAGAATCTCTGGATTTCTGCTGTGGATTGTGTTGGCTATCTTCAGCGTCTGTCTCCATTATCCTTGCACAGGTTATCTGATTTGCTACGGAGTTAGTTCCCTTGCTCATCTCACCACTTCCTCGAAGGTTTCAATGTTTTGTGTGTGCATGTGTGTGACAGGTGTGTATGTGTGTGTGTGAGCTCATATGTGTGTGGTCACACGTTTGTGTGGGTTGGTATGCATGCCTGTGGACACTAGTGTGCAATGCTGTGTTCTTTAATCATTCTTCCAGCTTGTTGTTGAGACAAGCTCTCTCTCATTGAACCTGGAGTTTTGGCAGGACTCCCTAGCTAGTGACCTTAGGGATGCTCTTGTCTCTTTTCCCCAACACTGAGTTTACAAGTGTGCACTACTATGACTGACATTTTACATGGTATCTGAACTTAGGTCCTTGTTCTAGTGTGGCAGGAACTCACCCAATGAGACACGTCCCCAGATCAACATAGATTTGTGGAGTTGAATTCCACATATGGTCATGACTGGCATGGGTTTCATTTGGGGTATTTGGTAGTATGCACTCCTTCTGCAGACAGTGTACCTGAGTTAACTTTGCACAGAAAACATCACTTATCTATACTTGAGGAAACGAAGAAAACTTTATAGAGCCTGCAAAGCACATAGGCTTGCACATATATTAGACCCCTGGGTTATCTCATCAAAGGAAAGTTGACTCTCCAAAGCTGATACAATAGCACCTTCTATCTACTACAGTGATGACCACATGTAGTCTCAACACACTCCCAATGCCTTGAGATCAGTGCTTTTAGGCAGCAGCAGCGTAGAAGTGTAAAGGCAGGTGTATTCTTGTCAGAAGTCATGACTCTTGAGCTAGCTGCCTCCATGGGGGTCAATGATCCCTCTGGGTCAACCTCTTATTAAACATCTTGCCACAGAACTTTAGAACAGAAAAGTAACCATGGTCCTCGAAAAGAGTTTCACAGTTAGCACTAGAGAAATTTGTGCACATTAGGATGAATGGCAGTTCAATTAGCAGAGAGAAGTTATAAGAACATTTTTTTGGGGGTGTTGACTTTAATCATGACTTTAGGCAACTGGTACCTATGATTCCTTAAAGAAATCATATGATCTACAAAATATATATTTTGGCTGAATCATATTTATTAAAAAATAAACACCCTATCTTGTGAAATCTCTGAAAAAATATCACAAGGGAAGAATTGGAGACAGGCTTATTAAATGAAGTATATTATCACCTCAGCTCTGAGATTCTAACGATGTTAAAGAGAACTGTGAAACGTCTTCAGAGAACATTATTAAGTCTCTGTGAATTGTGGTAAGATGCTTTTGTCACGACTAATGAGAATCCATTATTTTGACTAACAGAAAATGTGGCTTATGATTTATGAATAAGTCAGTATATTTTGCTTTCAATGTTAGTTTTTCAATGTTATTTGTACATACCCCAGGCTATATGGCATACTTTGAATGCTTACCTTCCAATTTTACCTATGAGTTGTTCATATTCTTGATGATGACATTTCTACCTTACAAAAATGAGAAACTATGCTTTAAAATAACATCGCTCTATTTAATTTTAGCTGCTTTGATGTTATTTGTTGCTCTGCTTTATATTGTTTTATCTCCTCTTTAGGGAAGATTTTGTTTGATTTATTTCATCTTAATTTGCATGCCTTATTTTGATTTGATTGATTTGATTGATTGAGATGTCTTGCTTTCTGACACAGTGCATTGGATCAGGGTTCAAAATCATTTTCACTTGTCTTTTATCATGGCTGGAATATTACTAACTCACATAATAAAATTAAGTTTCTAGAAAGCCCTAGATGTAATTTGGGATGGATTAAGTGGCATATTTGTATAAGGAATTCTGAATAGCCAACCATTTTTGCATGTATCCAGAAATTGTAATTTACAGAATATCATGGCAAAGATTATTTGGGAAAAGAAATGTGATTTCTGAGTCTCCTAAATATTCCCAGAGCCAGTAGATGCTTCTCCATGAATCTGTAACAAGTAAAAAGAAAACTTAAAAATAAGTTTCCTACTAAATTACATTAAAATACTCTAAACTAAAATACTATGCAGTTCATTAAATAATATGCGACAAAATCTTTTGACTGTAGCAGGTACAATAATCATCTGGGCCTTGGACTGTCAGATTTTTCTTTCTAAATATTAAATGTTTTATAGACATGCTCATGAAAGCCTGTAAGGGCTATTAACTACTTCCTCACTGGTTATGTCTACTCGTTAACCTCAGGAAATTTGATACTTGATAAAATAATTTCATTAGTCCTATTTACTATCATTAATCATAGTCATATGACATATATGTATATATATATACATATATAATTTGTGTGTGTTCTAGATTATCATATATATCATATATGTATATATTAAGCATTTACTCTAAGGCATTGTATTAAAGTAATATTTTGGGAGATTATTGTATTAAACATAAATACTTGATTGCATATTAATCTTATTTTCAAGGACTGGGGAGATAGCTCAGTTAGTAAAATATTTGTCCTATAAGTACAAAAATTTGAATTTGATCCTCAGTGTCAATGTTAAAATGATGGGTGTGGTGGTGTATGCCTATAATCCCAGCATAGGTATATTTGAGATGTCCCCTTGATTTCCTAGGTTAGGTCAGTATATATTTATGATATACTGTATATACTGATACATAGGAAGATACTTGAGGCTTGCTGGCCAGGTAGTATAGCATCATTGATGAGCTCCAAGGCAATGGCTGACTGTTTCAAAAAACGTGGGATATTCCTGAGGAAGATGCTGAAGTGAGTTAATAGACACACACATGTACATATGCGCACATACAAACACACACATACAAACATGTGTATACACATACAAAATCCAATTATCACTAACATTGTATCTAAACTATGTATGCTAAGATCAACAAAATGCAGGAAATTATTTCTATACTTAATACTGGTGCATATAATTCTTTGAAGATTAGAGGTATTCTGTCAGTTCTGATACTTTTGTGTAATCCT
Organism: Zapus hudsonius; assembly: GCA_004024765.1. Lineage (NCBI taxonomy): Eukaryota > Metazoa > Chordata > Mammalia > Rodentia > Dipodidae > Zapus > Zapus hudsonius. The sequence continues at coordinate 26,204 of PVHP010007122.1, forward strand.
ATGTATAATATTCTTTGGATTTGTCTTAAGTATTAGAGCAACTTAATAAGCCTAAGAAAAATCTTCATGTCTATGCAAACTCCAGTCAGTGCAACCTCCTAATCCTAGATTTGTGTGGGTCAAAAGCCCCTAATGTTCTGGTCCTCTGAGACCTCAGGATCCTAGAGAACTACTTTACCTTCCAGCCAGCAGTTCTTTAAGCCTGACCAGGGTTAGGGTTAGGGTTAGGCTTGAGGAGATAAAGTGGGAGGTGCTGGCTGTGTATTTTGAATTCTATTATTATTTTTTTGTGTGCAGGAGTAGTGTAGACATCTGCACAAGGCAGGATGACACTGAGCAAAATATTTGCTGGGAGAGAGTCACTTGTGAAGGTCTGACCTAACTTGCAAATCAGGGTTAGCTGGCAATGATGATAAAATACTGGAGAAAACATCTGGAGATGTTCTTCTAGTCCAGAGCCTTGGAAAGGAATCTCCACACTAAACACAATAACCAGTGAGGATCACTGCTTTACAGACCACACTGATGACTAGCCCATCTTCTTGAGGATTGAAATAATGTTAAAACATGGTCCATTTTGTCCTGTCCTGTGAGAATGAGTGAACATCTATCTCACTGGTATCAAGAGGGAATTGATTTTGACTAGGATAAAGGTGATGCAACTTGGCTTGAAAGCAGAAAGGAGGAGGGGGCTGGTGAGGGGACTCAGCAGCCTGATGTCCTGGGTTTGATTCCCAGTACCCACATAAAGCCAGATGCACAAGGTGACATATGTCTCGAGTTTGTTTGCAGTGGCAGGAGGTCCTAGTGTATCCATATTCTCTTTCTCTTTCTCTCTCTCTCTTTTCTTCCCTCCCTCCTTCCCTCCCTCCCTCCCTCCCCCCATCTCTCTGTGTCTCTCTCAAATAAGTAAAACAGAAAGGAGGAGGAACTAGATTTAGCAAATTTAGTAAATGATCAGTGTCTTTTGAAATTCTCCCATTCCTACAGGTTGAATCTGTTCTGGAGAACCAAAAAGCAACATGTAAGGAGAGAGGTATCATGTTGGCTGCTACAGTGTTTGAACAACACAAAATTAATAGAAAAGGGAATATATAAATGTGTTATCCCCACTGTGGATACTGTAGAAGTATTCACTTGTCAAAGGCAGCAGGCTTCATCCATAATTAATGACTTAGATATTGTTAAATGAGAAAATTTTAAAAATGCATTATCATTCTTGTAAGTTTCATTTTTGATTCAGATTAAGGTAAAATAAAAAGATATATATATCATAAATATATATTTTATATCAGTATATACAGTATATCATAAATATATACTGACCTAACCTAGGAAATCAAGGGGACATCTCAAATATACATAAAACTATAAACATTAACTGAAGTATAGAAGATTAGACAAAAGTTAAATCTTTAAATGTATCTAACATTTAAAACTGTTTTTACTCTTAAATATCTTATTTTTCATATAACTTTACCCTGTAATTCCAGTTCTCAGAGATCATCCTAAGTGAATCAAGCAAAAGCAAGTGGGGAGCCAATCTGACGGCATAATGCAAGGAAAATCAAGGAAGATTGTTACTACTTATAAGTGACCACAACACTTTTTACACAATCTTATTCAGTAATGCTCATATGTGTACCTATGCACCCACAAGTGGGGAATACATTATGATAAAATCTTGCCAGTATTAGGACTCACTATCACTTTCCCCATTTTAGGAAACAGTTTCTATCTAGCCATGCCACCAAAAGCGTATCTCTATCTCAGCCAACAAGTAAGTAAGCAGAATGGTTCAAGGATTGTGGGAATTGTATAAAAAGAATTCACTAGCTAATCTCACCCATCAGTGTAAAACTTCTCTGTGATAGCTGTACAACTTCAACTTCTTTCTCTCATCTATCTTGTGCAGCCATGGTACAGGAAATGTAATTAAGAAACATAACATTCCAAGAAGTTTGGTTTAATTTTACTTAAATAAAATATGGACATGTAAAACACAATTAAAGTCTGCTTCTTTCACTCCTTCAATCACTGAAAAAAATACAAGCCAAAAAATAATTTGGGAAAATTAAATTTCTATCCTAAATAGAGGTTGTGGTTAAACAAATTCAAGACAACAAAACAGATTAACATTGTTGAAACAAATTAATCTTCAAAAAGCAAATATTTTCATTTTCTGGTTGATGCCCTTGTTCTTTTAAGCTTTATATAATACCTCATAATTTTGGCTGAGCTAAATATTTGGATAATCCAGGAATCTGATTTAATACAGAAACTGCTCTTCTAATAAGTTATTAGTAATGTATTATTTTTTTCAGAGAAATATAGCATACTTGTCATCATAATTACTCTGAACAAATGTCATTAATCTGCAGATGGCATGATTCTGGGCAAGAGAGTATTGCTTCTCCTCACTCTTCTGAGTTTAGAAGGATTTATCTAGAGATTCTAAATTTGTACTACTTAATCAACTTCATGAATAATTAATTTAGCATTTAAAATATACAGTGACTTCTTGGTTGTGTAAGGCAGAATAATTTCAATCCTTTGCAGATATTCAAAGATGAAATTTTACAATGGTCATTAGTTTGCAAGACATATAATATAGTTTATCAGTATTCAATATAAGGAAAGAACCGTTATATGATAACATGAGAGTTATTATTAGATAAATATTAAAATTAAAAATAAAAATATTATAAGTACTAGAGCAAAGCCAAGACGTTCATGAACTACTAAGTATAATTACTTGTAAGAACATATATATGTATATATTTATGTAAAATTACTATGTACACATTATATTTAAGTAGCATGTAATATATGCATGCATATTTGGTCTTAATGTTTTATAAGATTCTCATTTTAGATGAATTTATTTTTTTCCCAGTTAAGTTCGCAATCTCATCCAATGATCATATGATCTGATAAATGAGACCAGGACTTATAAATGTCAGATCATGTACTTTAATGCCATTTTCATTTTTGTAAAACCAAGCCTGGCAAATATTGTAGATGGGAGTAGCCAAGTCTCTAATGAGCATATACAGAATGAACTACATTTAATATGTATTAGTAGAGCTTAAAATTTTCAGTTTGGCATGGACTTAATTTTCATGTACACATGAAAAATTTGAAGTACTCAGTTATATTATGTATTAGAACCATCCAAAATGACATTTTTATAGAGAAATGTTGAATATGGTCAACTTGATGTGGTACTATGTACTGATGTCTTTCTCAAGCTCACCTTTTCCATGAACTGTGGGGATCTTTCCAGTCCCTCATGTAGATATTTATGTTTTCCTTTATGTCATTTGCAAATTTTTCTGTTAATACTCATTCACAATATATAACACAGTCAAGAAAATGTAAAAAAAAATAAAAACACAAATTGTAACAACATTCCAAAGCCTGAACTATTTTTTTTTCTATACTTATGTTACCTTCAAGCATTGATTGACCAAAAATGTTGGGAGAGAGCAGGGGATTCTGCCATATGACAGCGACCAGCATAACAAAATGTAGGCACCTGTGCAATAGTGGCACTCAACCTAGGTGGGTAATCAAGGTCTCTCTGATTGGCTAAGAGATCTGCCCATTGGCTATGAACCCATAGGTGGAACTGGGATCCAAGCCAAATTCCTTTGGTGATCAAGATTCCAAGAGGAAGCTTCTAATAAGCTTGGGCTTAAAGAGAGGCTACACCCATTATAATCTCACCAAATTAACAATGTTTTAATTTATGTTGATGTCGCTTTCCTTTGGAGAATCTTTTATTTTTCTGAAGGAGAGAGAACCGAGGACAACCTAATTCTACCAAGACCAGAAATGATAGCAGACTCCCTGGCAGATGAGCCATCCACAGCACATCCGCTAGAGTTCAGGTGAAACCACAGAGGAAGTGGTGAGATGAGCAAGTGTGCTGCTTCCACAGAGAGCCTGACAACCTGCCCCAGGACAATGCAGACAGACACTGAAGATACTCAAAATGTTCCAAAGGAGAATTCCAAAAGCCAAGAATTCAACACTACAGTAGACATAAAGCAAACCCATCATGGCCCAGGAAATACTGTGAAAGAGGGAGTGGAACGATTGTAAGAGTCAAGGTGGGTGGGAGTATATAGATGCATGCCCCCCCCAAAGGCTGACTGCTCCTGGCACAACTCATATCCCCAAACCCCAAGGTGCAATCCCACCAAGGAGGGCCCTCAGTGGAATGGGAGCAGGGAGGAGGGAAATGGTGGTAGCAACACACGACTTGTTCACACAAAGCTACTACACTATAAATAATAATAATAATAATAATAATAATAATAATAATAATAAAAGGACTGTCGTGAGCATCCTTGCAGCTGTTTTCCTGTAAGTAGGAATGAAGGTATGCAACACCGTTTAGAAGTACCAGGTGGGATTTATTTGGTTCAAAATTCAGGATATAGAGGAAGAGACCACAATGGATGTCAACACATCTAAGGTCCATGGTTATCTTGGGTCACCTGGGTCACAGTGACTCAGCAAGATGAATGGGCTTGAAATTTTAGCTTCTCCACTTTAAATCATTTTAGAGTCATTATGCACTTGTACCTATTGCACAACTTTTACTTCAATCCTCATTTAACGTGATGGATTTCTTTATTGAATTTATCACAACCCTTTAGCAAATTTCCCTATTGGGTTATAAAATTGGAATCTATTGTCCTATTTCACCAGGATTGTTCTAGAAACTAGAACTTTTAATTTAGTTGTCAAAGACAAATTTTGTATATCCCTACTCCAAAAAATGACCCTTTATTCAAATTGGGTCTTTGACCTTAGACTAATGCACTACTCTACATTGGTAACAAGGAGATATTTATATTGTTCTATCTAAGTTCCCTGTTCCATTAATCCTTTGGGAAACATTTATTAATAATCTTATACATTAACAAGAGCTTTTAACTTTTTTCTCATTTTATTGTAACCTTGACCTTCTCCTGTTGGGGTCAAGTCAGACCTCTGATCTATGTCAAGGATCCCTCCTGGGCAAGTCACACAGCAGTTGCTTACAAAGTGTATGATTTCACTACTCTTAGACCACTAAATTAATTTATTGGGTCATGAACATATTTTGTTATTGGTGTAGAAGAGAATAAAGTAGAGTATATCAGAATAAATTTTGTAAAAATTTATAAACCCTTGCCTGGCATGTGCATATGTGGGGATATAATTATCCTAATGTTTTATATTTATATATTATCCTAATAATTTATCCTAAAGTACATTTTAACTACAAAAGTTTAAAAAATAGGTGGTATTATCAACACAAAACACGTTATGTGCTCATAACAAAATGTTCTTAATAACACATATTAAATGCTATTATTTTTTCACATGAGTATGATGAGCTAAATGGTATTGCTCATTCACAATAGAATATTGAATTATAATGCAAAGTAAATCCTAGTCTGAATTTTTAATTTGCAAATGCCAATTTATAACCTCTATTAACTTTTTAACAAGTTTCTAGACTAGCCCTCAAATAAACTAAATAATAATTAAACCAGTTCAAAGCTCAGTTTAGAAGTCATCCTGGTGCTAAAAAGATGTCTCAGTGGTTGAAGGTACTTTCTTGCAAAACTTTATAACCTAGTTTAGAGTCCCCAGTACTCACATCAAAGCAGATGTACAAAGTTGTACATGTGTCTGGAGTTCATTTGCAGTGGCAGGCAGGAGGACCTAGTATGCCCATCTCTATTTCTCTCTCTCTCTCTCGCTCTCGCTCTCCTCTGTCTCCTCTCTCTCCCATTGCATTAATATTTAACAAAATATTAAAACAAAGTCATCCTGCATCTGTAGCCATAGAAGTCTATTGTGATTGCAAGCCTGTACCAATAGTTGCAAACCTTAGAAAGGATGCTAAGATTTCATATGTGCTAATCAAGCACTCTGCTAACTGAACTAACTTCACATCCCAAAACCCAAAATGTCCATTCTTACTGATAAATTTATGTACCTGAAAAAAATCTATATCCTTCTAGGCATTTATTTATTTGTTACTCTTGTATAAGAAATATTTTCATTGAAATGAGTCATTCTCTCCTTAATATTTTCCTATACTAGAAATGTACTTAGATTACCAAACATGGTTTTAGAGGAGATATATTTTCATTTAAAATGGTTTAAAATATTTAATATTTAGAAAATGCACTTTATGGATGACGGTATTATATGGACTGTCTCATTTTTCATCATGAGAATTTTTAATATGGAAACACATTACATTACTTCATCAATGTGATTTTACTTGGGAAATAGCAACTTCATGAATAAAAAATTGTCATGCTTATGGCATAGAAACAAAGAAACATATCTTAGTAGAAAAATGTTTCTGAACTCTCTGTTTTCCAACTTTGCCCAAATATGGGGTGCTAACTGAAGAGAAGTGAAAAAAATAGGTATTTGGACTTCTCCAATTGCAACACAATTTTAAATAGTGTTCTCACAAAAGAACTTGATGGATTAGGGCATTTGAGTTGGAGGAAATGAATGGCAATTGAGGATTTTGGCATCTGCACATGCTAGACAGTAGTTAGGTATTTTTTTTTTCCTTAAAGTTGGAGAGATAGCAAACAGACAATATATTCATAATGGATGCTTTAAAAATCTTTCATGGTGATTCAATCTTCATGTTCTAACCCGAGTTACTATCAGCCAAGATCTTTCCTGATTGTTTTAGCACAGTTGCTTCTTTCTTTAAATCTCACTAGCCAACCTCTGTGAGCTTCAAACATTTCTCATATTTTACAGGATTGAAGAGAGCTGGAGCCTAGTCTTAAATTCTGCTTTGGCTTAAAGAGAGATGTGGCTGGACTTGATATTTTTTTCCAGACCACTAAAACGGTCTCCATATCCCTTCTTCTCACTCATGTGTTCATTGGAGTAGAACTTTGAATTTCCTTCAAAAGCTTTCCCTTTGAATCTGTAACTTTACTTACATGGAGCTGGGGTCTCCAGCTTATGCCTATGTCAGTTTTCTTTCTCAGGAAGCTCAATCATTTTTCACTCTTGGTTTAAAAGAAGAGTAAAAGAATCATCCATTCACTTGACTATTTAGAGAACACTGGAGGATTTTTAACTTGCTGAGTTTTGAAGTTGTGTCTCTAAGCTAGAAGGGACCAAGAAAAGTCAGTTGGGCAATCAGAACACACAGACATTTATTGACTAAGTTTGCGGTTTTATATTGGTGTGGTTCATGGAACTTAGAAACAATTTTCATCACATCAAAGATCACTGTTCACAGTAATAGCTGTAATAATCATGAGAATGTTTGAATTATTTCAAAAATTACAATGTGTATTACCATGGCATGTAGGAAGCACATGCTGTTGTAGAAAAATAAAAGACATCAATAGTGGCTGGAGAGATGGCTGAAAGGCACTTCTTTGTAAAGTTTGATGTCTGGAGTTCATTTGTAGTAGTGTCAAAGACTTTTCACTTACTCTCTCTCTTTCTCTGCTTCCCTCTCTCTTTCCAATAAATAAAAAGTATATTGGTAGAATTTCTCTATGAAGGGTTTCTACAAAACTTCATTTTGAAAGAACATGTCTGTGATATGCCAAAAGTAGGCCATAATATGCCTGTATTCCCAATATTTGCTTTAAATGACAAGCCTTTCTTATATCATAGTATCTTGGTTGGGAATTTTGAGTCCACGCCTATGAGTGGCTAATCCTCATAGTTCTATAAAGTTACACTCAAGTTTAGGGTTGTGATCACACCTGAAGCTTCAAATGGGACCGGGTCTGTTTCTGAGCTCAATCATGTGGTTGTTGACAGGATGATGGTGAATTTCTTCATTGCTATTGACCAGAGATAAACCTCAGTTCCTTGATGCATAGGCCTCTTCTTAGCATAGCTCATCATATCATAGCTGGCTCTGTCCCTGGCAAGTAACAGAGAGAAGAGTAGGTAGTGCAGAGAGGTGGGGGAAAGACTGCATTTATCTCTTTCTGCTTGTGTTGGTCCCTTGAGGTGACAAAGTCAGAAGTGGTCACCAGTTTTGGTGGCTAAAGTGGATGGAGAGGAAGGTAAATGGAAATCAATTCAAGCAGCACTCTGAAATATGAGCTTTATAGACAGTTCAACTTTAGAAGTTCCCTTCAGAAGTCAATACCTAAATTTAAACAAATTGTGAAGCATATTTTACCAATGAAATAAAATATAAAAATTAGTTATAGTCTGTCATTTTGCATTTCTGTGACTTTTAGTTATCTGTGTCTTTGACTACATTCTTACACATGAGTTCATTTCCATAATTCAACTTATTATTTTTCCCAAGAGCTTATGATAAATATGTATAGTATGAAAGAATATAAAGAGTATAAAATATGAAGATGAAATTTCTTCCTTTAATACATTTCTTAAGTTAATGTTGAGGATGGTATAAGTGGGGCTTTGAAGAATATAAATAAAATAAAATTTATTAACCATAGAATGAAGTGAATGTTTATGAAAAGGCTAGAATCTACAGAAGCAGCAGAGAAGTCAATGAAATGTGGAAGGCACTTGATAAAGAACGCGTCACTTTGTAGGGAACAGGGGAAGTCCATGTTAATAACATACAGATAGAAGAGCTGAGGAGATGAGACAGGTATGCAGCCAGGATACAGGAATAGCAGTTTGGACCCAGTTGAATCTGTGAACATTTTAAACACAGCCATCAATATGATCAATAAGTAAAATGGACAATTTACATTTAGAGGATTTAGGACAATTTATGTTTTGACTTAGAATCAGAAACGCACACTAAGAGGCTATTGCAACATTTCCAGAGAGGACTTCTAATAGTGTGAACTGGAATACCAGGATTGTGAGTAACAGAGATTGTGGATGTGAGAAACATATGGTGATTAGCAGACCTGATAAATATTCAGCTGTGAGGCAATTGGAGAGAAAGGTGTGTCTAACATTTAAAAGAAAGTCAATTCAGAAGTGTTATGCATAATGAGTTTTCTGTTTTTTGACTTAATTGGCACTGCTAAAGATAAAGTGTGAAGGTATATTTTTCCATCAGCAGTGAGATCATAATTAATGCTTAAGATTCAGGAACATCAGCCTAGAGATAAGAGTCAAAATGTTCAGAAAAATAAAATGATCATTTATAAAAAGAATAGAGAGAGAAAGATGGACAGAGAACTCTGGTTTGACAAGAGACATTTCAGTTGAAAGGCTGAATGAAAAGGAACAAATACCAGAAACAGCCAAGGAATGCTTAGAAATGATGTAGGTCCTGTCACCAAGAGGAAAGACAGTCCAAGGAAGGCATGGTTCCTGGGAGGCCAGGAGAAGTGTGGAGACAGTCATTGGAATATTATGTTGGAGACTATTTTCAATAGAGTCTTCAGTAGTCCCATCTTATGTAATGATTCCACAGTAACTATTGACTATATGGGTTGAATTTGAGGAATAAGTAATTCTGAGAAAGTGGAGACATCATGATATGATCTATTTCTATAAGTTTGGCAGCAAGGCAGGGTAACAGATGGTGTGGAAGCCTGAAATAGTAGAATTACAGAGAGGAAATGAAGAATTTGAACATTCGTCACCAAAAAAAGAGGAAGGAACTCTGTAGGGAGAGAGGAAGGAAGAGTGGAGAGAGAGAGAGAGAGAGAGAGAGAGAGAGAGAGAGAGAGAGAGAGAGAGAGAGAGAGAAAGAGAAAGAATTGAAAACAGAAATGAAGAATGATACTAAGGAAATTTAGAGTTACCATGGCCAAAAACATATTAAAAGAAATATGTTTGCAAGAAGGAATCAGCTATTCAATTCACCAGAGAAATGGATGTTCCAGAAATAACTGATGTGTTAAGGAAACACCATTTGGTTGATTCTAATTGTAGTAATTTTAGGAAAACAAACCCATAATGACTACTATTTGCTGAAAGTTGCTGTTGTCCAGGATTCAATCTTAATGGTTTGCCCACAGTAACTCATTTAATATTATGAACAGCTCCATGGCATGCACACTGTAAATAGTCCTATTTTTAAATGCAGGGAATCGAATCTTTAGAGAGTGTAACTTGTTCCTGGCATGCAGGGAAAGGAAATTCTCTGAAACCAATCTGATTTGGGTTCTAAAACTATGCAGTCATCCACCATGGTTGGTGTATGAGATGGAAATGGAACCGTGACCAGAATTTGGACATAGTTCTATCTGGTGGGTCTCAGGGATTTCCTAGGGGCAGTGATGCATTGGATAGCATGGGTATATAATGCTTTATATTTAATATGCTTATGTGACTTCCCTTAGAATTTGATGGAGAAGATATTACAGAATTTCAGAAGTGTTAGGAACTGGAGAAGAACTAATTGCAGGAAAATTCCAAAGTGAAAGTTGGCATCCATTTGAAATGACTGGTAATAAAGTACAGTCTGGTGGGAGGGAGAAAGGAAGTGTATATATAATGATTAATTGAAAGCAGAGGGGAAAATTAAGAGCCCAATAATCACAACAGATTCAAAGATAGAGTCAATAGGGATGAGAGAATGAGAACCCGTGCCAAGAGGTTCATTCCTGCAAAAACAGGTGGCACTGTCTAAGCACAGTGCATACGGAGGTTAATTAGAGCTAGTTCTGCTGGAGAGACTAGAGTTAATGTGACTGAAAGAGAATGGAAGTGGTGGACACCTCAGTCATGCTGCTTAGGACATGAGGTCAAAGAGGCAGGGATTTTAGCCTGGTATAATGCAGACTCTTTCTAGATGAGTCAGGTAATACCACTTCAGGAGGGCTCTCTTAGGGATTTTTTTTTACTATATACCACGGTTATGATTTATGATGATTAATGACAGCTTACTTGTAAGATCTGTTAAAACCTCTGAATTTTTGTATTCTGGAGCAAGATAAATGATTTTTAAGCCATTTTGGAAGTGTATAGACTTATCTATTTCAATCTACATCTTTCTCTTGGGAAATCTGAAAAAACTCAAACAAAACATTGTATTATTTTCATCAGTTATGAACTTTTTATACTAATGATTTTATGATTAAAATGAATTGTTTTAGATGGTTTGGATTTCAATAGAAAAGTGATAGTAAAGAAATGAATTGGTTATAACAAAGACTGTAACTGCTGTGTTATTTATTAACATGATTCTGGATACTTCTATCCTTCACTTCCCTTTTCTGACTGTAGATTCTTTTGTTTCCCAGAGCCCAGGAGATGGAGAAAGAAGTGATACCCTTCTTTCCACCAAACTGAACTTTTACAAAGTATTCTTTACATGAATAAGTAGACAATTATGGACCATATTTTGTGTATGTCAACCCCGCCGTGATTACAGTTTGTCAAGTTCCAGTTCTTTCTAATGTACAGTCTACCATCACACTCTACCTTGAAAAAAACTCTATAAGGTTATCAAAAAATAAATGTAATTTTCTCAGAGGAGTGATTGAAGACCGGAGAAGATATGTCCTGGCTAATTTGGAATAGAAGTTCTAAAGTAATCATGTGTGGCAGGAAGGAAAAATATCTTGGCTTTATTTGAGGAACTAGTCAGAAGTTATTTGTAACATTTAGCTGGGTGGAGGAAGAAGGGGAAACTCCATTTTTTTAAAATTTCTAAGATGCAGCTGCTCCCTGAGCTCTTACACTGACACAACACTTCCCAATGTTTCAGAAAGAGTGCATGAGAATGAGCTTTAACATTTCCGACTTTTAAATAAATTGGAACACATTTTCCTTTGATTTTCCAGAGAAAGATAAGTGTTTTTAACTTGCGAATAAGTGGTTGATAAGTACAAAAAGCTGCATCACAACAACTGAACAGAACGGGAAAAATACTATAACCAGCAGTGTAATTCAGTGATTACCAATGACTGTTTCTTCGAAGGGTGAAAATCAATGGGAAAAAATGAAGTCAAGCTACTTTCTCCTTGTCACTGAAAATAACTCATAAAATTATTGAAAGCAGGGGCTGAGGAGATGGCTCCGTAGATACAGCACTTATTGCATGAACACAAGCACCCCAGTTTAGCAACAGAACACCCACATAGAAAGCACTATGCCGTGACAGGCATTTCAGAATCCCAGTTATATGTGTGGGTGAGAAGAGAGGTGAGGACAGGAGAATCTGTTGGAAGCTCAGGGGTCAGCTTGACCCTGAGCTGGTGTTTAGAAGTGTAAAGAAGCGGTATATCATGTCATATACCCTGCCTCCAAAGAGGTGGAAGGTACAGATGGACACCAGATAATATGTCCTCTCTCTGATTTCCACATGTCCACCATGGCAGGCACATATACACATGCACACATACGTATATCAAGGACACACTTCATATGCCACACACACACACACACACACACACACACACACACACACACAAATAAATTTTAAAATCATGGAAAACACCTATGCAGGGCATACAAAATTGCAGAGATAAATTCTCTATTTCCCTCCATAATTACACCACTACCACCACCAAACTCCTGTCTCCATTATCATCCTTTTAAGTATGTTGAAAATATAAGTACAACTTGCCCATCTTTAACAGAAGGAAGAAGGTGGGAATGACTGAGGGGATATTTGTTAAGGCCTCTTGTACTAGGGTAAGGTAAGAAGAATTGTCTGGATACTTTCAACGGTAGCTTTTGGCACTGGGGTTGGGGGCAGTGAAGGCTTATGGCTGTGTGGCAACCAGAACACACATTGTCAGTAGTAAGTGGTAAATCCACTCCTTGTTCCAGTGACCATTCTCCGACTCTCCAAGGAATGTGTCCTTCCACACTGTGAACCTCATGCCACTGTGAACGAATGCACCTCCCCCCATCTCGCAGCAGTGGGAGTAATCTGCAGACAACATTCAGACATTCATTGCATTATTGCAATTGACTCAACTAAACTTCCTGGAACATCAAAATCTCATTAAAAGCAATCACTGAATCAGAATATCCTTTAAGATGCACTTGACAGTGGATTCCGGCCAACTGTAATTGAATACTCTGGATCCAGACTTAGTATGGTAAGCTGTTAACTCACACATGCCTGTGTTATGTTTGCCAAATGAAATTTTTTTTATCTTTTTTTGAGAGAACTCTGCTATCTGCTCTATAAGGGTCCCCTTCAGATGTAAGAGAGTTATAAAGTCAATTTCTAAGTGAGGAGTGAACAGCAGGTACATGGATAGTTTCCTGAGAGGAAAGAAAGCCTGCGAATCTTTATCCCCACAATGACTAACTACATCATGTGGAGAAAACACTGCACAAATTATGCTCACTGGCATTCGGATTGGTGACGGCAATTAGTGTTTGAAATCATAGAACAGTCAGTGCTTAGAAGGCAGATACTGGCAGTCACAGGGATTTATGGAAACCCTCAATAATTGGTCCAAACTTATCATTATGTTTGATGAAAAATTCAGAACCACAAAGAACAAAAATTACCTCAAATGAATATGGTGCATTTTTGCATACATGGCTGTATGAGTGCCAACGAATATCGGATGAGGATCTTTAGCCAGTAATTTCATTTTCAACTTCATAGTTTTATAAGCCCACAGTCTTAAAAGAGAAATGCTCATATTTTTCTCTGTGAAAATTTTAGAAGCAACTAAAACTTATATAGAAGACAATTTAGCCTCTCTGACTCATGACCTTACACTAGGTTCCTATTGTTATAGTATATGGAAGTATTTAGCATGTATTTTTGGTTTTAATTTTGCCTTGCATTTCAAATAAGTCTTAAGCTGATTAAGATATTGAGACCATGACTTAAATATGATAAAAGGAGACATGTCAAAAGGATTTTAAGGTTCTCTTTTTAAATTTCTGCACAGAATAGAATTGAGATACATCTATTCACATAACCACACAACAATTAACTTTCAGTTATCAGGGCCATTTCAGTATCTCCTATATGCAAAATCATCTTGATGGTAAAAATCACACTCAGCCGAGCTGGTATTTACTGAGACAGTGTGGATACTGGCTTTACAACTCTATGTAATTCCTGCTGCTTGCCCTCACTGGCTGCTCTTTGTGTATACTATAGGGAAAAATATACCATGTTATGTGATAGTTATTTCTGTGGTTTTAGTTACCGCTTTTAGAAAAATGGCCCAGGCCTTTTGGGAAGGCTAATGAAAGTACATGTACCAGTGCCAAATTATACATTTCTATACATTCATTTTGAAAAGCATGAAATGTCATATGTATGGAGATGTCATCAAGAAGTCTACTATCTTGCATATTATTTAAGAAAGTAAAATTTCTACATATATATCATAATCTTCAAATAAAAGAAATGAGTTATTGAGTGTAAGTGGTTTGATCAAGAAAATGACACAATACATTGGTATAATCTAATGCTTTCATAGTAGCATTATTCTTCATTGTACTATAGAACTACATCAAAGAGACAGCTACAACTAAAACATAGAAGAGAACAGTTTTGAGGAATAGTCTATTCTAAACAAATAAGGAACAGGAACTACTAAATTCTTTGTGCTGGGTCCTTGAGTTGGTTGGTACCTTTTGTTGAAAGGACAAGAAAGAGATAGAAAAACTCGCTAGATCACAAGTTACTTAGTAAGGGAATTGTGTACACATTGATGTATTTTGAAAACTTGTGGGAATGTTTAAGTTGTCACAACGAGAAACAACAGAATCAGAGTCTGGAATGGAAGTGATTGTGTGAGATAATGATACCCCCTCCCCATTCCCAAAAGACCTGTTCATGGCATAAATACCAGAACTTGTACTATCACCTTATTTGGAAAAAAAGAAAAGACCTTGTCAAATAAAACAAATTTAAAGTCATCTCATATTACTGTGATGGACCCCCAAATCCAAAAACAGGTTCTTTCTAAAAGACAAAGGAGACAGATGGCCACATTGAGAATAGCATGAGGCAGTTTGACTGGAAGCAGAGGGTAGAGAGAAGACCACAAGTCATCTGAAACTGGGAGCGCCAAGAATGGGAGTTGACTCTAGGGTGCCAAGGCCCTGCTGACACCTCCACTATAGACACTAGGCCCTTAGAACTGTGAAAGAATGGAATCCCAGACTAAGTCACCATCCATGGGTAATTTGTTCTAGTAATCATAGAAAAAAAACTGAAACAGGCATGCTGGGCAACTATTGTGTCTCCTTTCACATAGGTTCCCTCCCTTCTTTAGACCTTGCTGGGGATTGGCTGCCTCCAGTAGGCATGCCTCTCAATGCTTCTGTGCAAATCTCACTCTACATCATGTCCCAGGGCATTTCTGCTGATGCTTTTGAAAACAGAGGGAAATCAGTCATCTGTGTGGATTTGTGTGGCTAACTAGCAGAGACCATAAGGCCTGAAGATCTAGGGAAAGTCCTCGACAATATGTATATAAAATCTCCTAGATCCCTCAACATTCAAGTGTTTAATAAACAGCCAAATAGGAAAAAAAATCTTACTCTTAATCATCTGATGCTAGAAAGAGCATGTTTTAATAAAAAATGAAAAGTATTTGGCATATTTTTAATACATAGTTTTACAGGAATATATTCACCATGCAAAGGGAAATTAGATTTTGTTCGGTTTGAAACCTTATCAAGATTAGTTAACTTTCTTTAAAAAATTGGTTACTAACCTATCACTTGTGTTTTCTTGGCAAGAGTATGTGAATTATTCCCCCACACATGGTTGAACTTCTTTCCTGACTCTCTTGTTTATAGTTAATATTACACAGGTCCAAGGACCTAATTGTTTAATTGTATCTCTTTCATATTGTAACCCATTCTTATTTCTGAATAATTACTTGTCTTATGATCTCAATTATATGACAGCTAGATAATTATATCACGTTTTAAAGCTTTGATATTAATTGGTTATGCTATTTTATGTGTAAGTTGGTGGGTTAGTTTTTTCAAGGTTTTATTTGTGGTGTAGTAGGAAAATTTATAACAAAAAGGATGAAATTGATAGATGGGAAGAGTTGTTGTCTGGATAAATGACACACTCATTCAATAATGGTTTTTGTATCCCTTGAATATAGCCAAACCACATTTGACTCGGATGTAGTAAAATCAAGTTCTTTTCCCAATGCCTCTCTACCCAGAATGCATTTTCTCCCCCAGTTCCACACCTTCACTATCTCAAACAAGCTTCAGTAAAAACTTAAATAATTCTTGTTACTAACTACCCCTAGATGTTTGTGAACTTCTATTATGTAAAAAGAAAATTCTGAAGACTATAGTCCCTATAATCAGGAGAAGGAGGTAGGAGGAACAGAAGTTCAAGGTCACCCTTGGCAAGTTCAAAGCCATGCAGGATTATGGGAGACATGGTCTTGATAGAAGAAAGGAAGGAAGAAAGAAAAAAAAAGGAAGGAAGGAAGGAAGAAAAAAGGAAATAAGGAAGGAAGAGAGAGAAAAATAGAAAGGGAAGAAAAGCAAATTGTTTTGAATGGACTCTAAATAGCAAAATAGCATAAATTCAACTTTTTGTCTTCAAACATTTATGAATGATATGAATTATAAAGCATAAACACTAGGCATTAAATCATGGTTAGCTATGTCAATTTCCTGGCATTTCCCTCTAGTTAGTATTTTGCATGACTTTTTATAAATTATTTTTTTTCTTGGTTGTGTTTTCTTCATTGTGAAGTCCTAAGGGACTGGGTCACATTTAAATAATTCTCTTTGTACAGATCTTAAAATAGCACAATGCAGAATCTGTACTTTCAAATTCTTTTTGATGAGTGAGTGAAGTTATACCCAAATCCCTGAAGGAAGTCACCGTTATTTCAAATTACATCAAGGCTAAATTTAAAGCGTCTGAAATGGGGCAATTAGTAAAAGCTCAGATTCAGTGTATGCCTTTAGGGAACATACAATTTGAGTGAGCAAAATTTCTTTTTGGTCACAATCCAGGAAGTATGTTCACTCTTTAGAGTTATTGACACTGTAGTGTTAAAATATTTGAAAGGAAGACAGCACAATGGTTTAACAATTCATAATGGTAATATTTTATGAATCTCATTATTTTTTCATGCAGAACTACCCTGTGAATAGAGGCATTATAAATCAAGTGATTGATTGGCTAGAGAACTCAGTAGGGATCCCTTGAATAAAACTCAAGCAAATACCAGGTATGGTAAATCCATTATCTCCTTCAATTTAAAATTAAAATGGTTATATTTGGAAAATTGGCAATAAAAGATAGGAGGCAAGACAGTTAAAATCAGGAAAGATTTTTTTGGATAAATAGAGAACATTAATACTACTTTTTATTGAAAAAAACAAAGAAGAGTTCATTCAAAGTGAGCAATAGTCAGCTCGAAACCCAGTGATGGTCCCAAGGCAAAGGTGTGGTCTGTGATTAAAGAGATACATGGCTAGTATTTCAAGGATCCTGTTGTTGTCAGTTACAAGAGGTGTTTGCCATAAGGATTCTGATTTTGTGACCACCTATTTATCAATAGCACATGGGAAGAAAAAGAAATGAAATTCATATGCTCTGGGTTTCTACTTTTATATTTTACCCAATTTTAACTTCATAACAATTTCTGATAGACAGGCCATCAAATGACAGTTGAATACTTATGTTAAAGATTGAGCAAATATGCCAGGTGTGGTGCCACACACCTTTAATACCAGTATTCCGACAGCAGAGGTAGGATGATCACTTTGAGTTTGAAGTCAGCTTAAGAATACATAGTGAATTCTAGGTCATCCTGGGCTAGAGGGAAATCTTACCTCAAAAATCTAAAAAAAAAAAAATAAATTGAACAAATAGACACACTTTTCGGGGGTCAACATGCATATACACACAGACACATACACTGCACATACACTTACACACCATATAAATGTAATTGCTGTATTCTCAAAGAGGATAAAATTCAGGGTAAACTAGAATAAGAATAAGAAGTTAGCAAAAAAAAAACATCAATCTGTGAGTTGTCAGGACATTTCTTTGAGTTTTCAAGCTCATCTGAACTTGTAATATTTGAAATTACTTCTTACAAGTCTCATACTTTCAACCTTTCACTTGACTGAACTAGATACTTTGAACAGATGCTTTATTTCGAAATCCAGATTGTATTCTTTTCATATTGAGGATATGCATAAGTTATCAATATTAAAAATTCTACAAGGAATGAAGCTTTGACAATGAGGCACGTTATATCCTTAGCCAAGAGGAAGGCACTTACTGAACACCCTTGGTTCTAGATGACATTTTCTTTTTTAAATATTTTATTTAATCATTTCAAGCAGAGAGAGAGAGAGAGAGAGAGAGAGAGAGAGAGAGAGAGAGAGAGAGAGAGAGCACCAGGGCCACCACCTTTTGGGTCTGGTTTATGTGGGTCTTGGGGAATTGAACCTGGAGCCTTAGGCACTGGAGGTAAGTGCCTTACCTGCTGAGTCATCTCTCCAGCCCTAGATGACAATTTCTTGTCCCAAGTATTTATTCTGGATTATGCTTTGGAAATGAGCTGTGAAGTCATAATATTATGACACATTTTGCCTTTGGCTATATTACATGACTTAAGGGTTTTATACCTGGGGTCTTCCTAACACTCATGGGAACCCACAGTGACATATGCACTCATATATGTAAAACTGAACAGGAAAGGGATTTAAAATTGTTGACTATAAACTCTACACAGACCTGTCGGGAAAAGGGAGAGTTTGTGAAAGAGAGGCAAGGGATGGGGGGGGTGATAAGCAGGAAGCTAAACCATAAGTGGTTCAAAATCATAAAATCCTCATGAGCATACTGTAAGCTATTGAGCAAGTAGTAGGCATCCTCTGTCAAGAGGGGCCATGAATAGAAGGGGAGAGAGTCTAAGACAGTGGAAAATCATTTAGTCTGGCAACTCGTGGTCCCAGTCACCGGCTACTTCTCTCACTGAACTGTTGACCAAAGTGACCCATGAGGTCCCATAAACAAGACAGGATTCTATCAAAGCTCTTGAATACCCACCCCAGTCCTGAAGTAAGATCCTGTTGCTGAAGAAATCACAGAAAGCCATCTATCAGCATTGAGAGACCCTGCGAGGTCCAGAATGGTAACCAGCCACCAGATGGCAGTTAGTGCAGAGCTGGAAGGCACTGCATGAGCTGCCAGGGGAAGCTTACTGGAGTTTACTGGAGTAAACAGAGACTACTGACATGAAACACAGTCTTCCACCAGGAATAGGCTGAACACATTTCCTACTGGGAGAGAACAACAAACCAAGAAATGAGCACTTGTGCAATGGAGGAGCCAAAGCCTGGGGGAGGTAATCAATAGCTTGTAATTCGGCCAAGTAATCCACTCAGGGAAGGGGAGCCTTTAACTGGAAATGGGGACTCAGGGCGAAATACACCAGGAACCAGAATCTTGGGCCCCCAAAGAAAAATGCACTATATGAGTGATTTACAAAGAGCTACTAACAATGGAATCTAGCCAATTCAGAAATGTGTATCTCAGTTAACCTATACTGATCTCATTCTCAGATGGAAATTCTGTTTGTATTTTTCAGAAGGCAGAGAGAGAGAGAGAGAGAGAGAGAGAGAGAGAGAGAGAGAGAGAGAGAGAGAGAGAGAGAGAGAGAGCTGTGACTCTTCCAACTCTACCAACAAACCAAAGGCCAATAGCTGACATCCGGGTAAGAGATGAGCCACACCAGATCTTCCATGAAGGATCCATATAGAACCCTGCTGAGAGTGGTGGGATAAGCAAAAGACCCACAACCACAGACAGTCAGCCAACACAGGATAAGCCAGCGAGACAGATACCAGTGATCTTCAACACAACTTAAAGCAGAAGTACAGAGACCCCCTAAGACCTCAACAATAAAGCAGACTTAATACTCACCCACCATGACTCAGGGAACTGAGAGGAAGAGGGGGCAGAAAGATTGTAAGAGCCTTGGTGGGAAAGAATATCCAGAGACATTACCAACCACTCAGCTACAATTCATAAAGAGTGTGTGGGGGGTAACCTTGTTGCTTTCTGTGCTATCATTAACCCCTTGCCATATAGATTGATCCAGTGTGCCCACCGAGGAGGATAACCAGTGGATTGGGGACAGAGTGGAGGGAAATGGGAATATAAGCACAATTTTGCTCAATCAATGTATCTAATTTTGGACAATAAAGATAAAATATTAAAAAAAGAAAAGAAAAAAATGAAGTAAATATAAAAAAGAATATTATGAAAATGAGAAGATACTGGGACAGGAACATGATCAAATTACTGGACGTCCATCCATATATGAAAGTTCTCAATAAAAAGAGTAGTATGAAGATGGAAAAAATAATTAAAAGTACCCAGAAAATCCACAGGGAACTAAACAAAAGTTAAAAGCAAAAAACACTAGTTCTCAGTCCACTTTTACTAATTTTTTCTACAGCTTGTCTGACTAAAAACTACAAGGAGAATGGAATGACAAAGAAAATAAGCTTAATTAGTGGAAAAGCCTTTTACTGTGAATAATTTTTAAAGTATTTAGTGGCAGAGCAATTTATAAAGTAGTGCTCCAAGTTTAGGTTTCTAACTTTAGTCATGGTATAATTATACATCTGGCTTAGTCATAATTGCATCTTCTCTCTCATAAAAGACTACAGATGACATGATGGAGGCTCCTGATATTTCACATCAGACATTTTAATTGAAAGGTTAAGAAGAAGCTGGACCAGCAATCTGTGAGATTACTAAATCTGCATTCAATTATCTGGAATTTAGAGACTCTCAATAGACAAAAGGCTAAGACATTTATAGGAAAGATTTCAGTTCCTAGAAAGGCAGTGTTCCTATTACTAATCAAGGGTGTATGTTTATAAATGGCGTGAACTTCATACAACCTTAATTTGTGACAGGAAATGAATTGTCTAGATTTATTTTTGTAGGAGTTTGTTGTTGGACAGACAGCTCGGGGCTTGGTCCACTTTTCAGATCACATTGATTAACATTGGCCTCTGGGATATTAGGATGAAAATAATGTCAAAATGATCATTAGCAACAATTGATACTCAGAGGTGAGCAGTTCAATCCTTAATCCTGAAAGACTTCAAGAACAAGCAATCAATACTCTCACTATGCAACTATTAGAAAATCACCAATACTCCAGTAACCATTAAACAAAACCAGAGACATAATTATCATCACGATTAAGATCGAAAATCATGGAAAAAATTATCACCAGAATAAAAGATTTTAATGCTTGAGGAGGAGAAATGAATTAGATAAATACAGTTAAAATGTAAGGGACTAGAATAGACATCAAATACCATTAAATTTAGACCTTGCTCTCACAGAGATTAATGTTTAATTCTTAATATATTAATTAATTAATGCTATACTTGAGGCATAAAACTAGAAATCAAACATATAAAAATAAATATTTGCAGTGAGACTCTCTTGAAAATTTTAATTATTTTTGTCAACATTTCCTAAGTAGGCTGTGCATTGCTTATAGAAAGAACTGGGACATGCATAATTAACAAAATAAACTTTGAGTTTCCAATTACATATCACAGTGAACTAACATATGGTCTGCATCTTTACTTGTATAGACATGGAGAAATATCTCTGTACCCTAGATAGGGTACCACAGACAGAAAAATATAACAATTCTACCCAGTCATGTCACGGTAAACCAAAGAGTGTACTGGGGTTATTTATAGGATAATGGGGGAGGAGTTGCAAGAGCTTGGCGCCCTCAAAGGTAGTGGCATCATCACAGCATGAGTGGTGACTCATTAAAGCTCTGTTCCTGCAGCTCCTTGCCCAACTTGTAGGCATCACCATGAGTTTCCTGTAGTCCAGAAACCAGTTTACTGATTGGAGTGGAGTAGAGTTTTGTGAGTTTCATAATTTCCTGAGCTACCCAATTCTTATATGCTTAGTGAGCACCCTGAGCCCTGCAAGTATTATTAGCTTCCTGACTCTTATGTTACATCCTCCAGGAGTGAACACACGTCAATTCAGAAGAAAAGGTAGCTATATCATATATCTTATATATATATATATATATATATATATATATATATATATATATATATATATATATATATATATTAGAACTTAGTCATCCTAGGAGTCTGTCTTGCTGACATGACATGAAGCCATTCTTGAAGCCCTTGAATGATCTCTCTCTCTCTCTCTCTCTCTCTCTCTCTCTCTCTCTCTCTCTCTCCCCACAAAGAAAATTTTACAGATCCAGTTTCTAAGCATTTTATACCTTGTTTCAGATAACTTCCAGTTAAAATAATGGATTGGACATTGCCTCTGTGTGATCTGTTGAAAAAGAAGGATGAAAGCAATAGTTTCTAGGCCTGAAAGAGTAAGAGCTGAGGCACAAAGAAAGACATCTAGGTTGAGTTTTCTCCATAAAGAAGCAGCCAAGCTGGTGCACATCTCCACCACCACCTGCTCATATCAGCTATGGTCAGTTATTTCTGCCAGAAAAGTCCTTCCCCTTGCTGGACATGCACTCTGTGAGAAGAGAGACAGAGAGTGTGTCTGAGGTGTGGAGACACCACTCAGACTGGAGAGAATATGGATAAAGAGTGATGGCTGGAGCAGACCATGCTGTGGAGAGGGAGGCAGGAGTGTGGTATGGGAGCCTGAAGTTGAGGTGCTTTATGGGTGTTCTGGGGTAATTGGCAGAGAAAGTACTGCCAACATCAAAACCTGGGTAAGCTACAAGGAAAAAACAGGAAGTCAGTTGATAAACACAGAAATGCTTCCTGATGCATATAAAGAGACCTAATTACAGAAGCAAATTATGGATGGGTCTTGCATTCCTCCACAGAGCCTCAGTCATAGGAAGCCTTATGTGTGGAAAAAGCAATCCCCCAAACACCAAAAAGTTGTCTTCTGTGGACCAAGGACTACTAGTAGAGAGTGTAGTTCCAACCCATTGTCTGTGGGATGGACATAATGACATAACTTGTTTGAATGACTGAGAATAACAATCTTTCTCTCAGCTTTCAGTGTTTACAACAAGTGACAATTTAAGGGAAGACAGGAATTATATTTTATTTCAGAATCCTTACTGACTGATGTTGTAATACTTTCATTTTTTTTGAGGTAGGGTCTCACTCTAGCCCAAGCTGACCTGGAATTCACTCTGTAGTCTCAGACTGGCCTCAAACTCATGGTGATCCTCCTGCCTCTGCCTCCAGAGTGCTGGGATTAAAGGCATGCACCACCATGACCAGCATACTTTCATTTTTGATTTTCATTTTCACTCTTTTATTAACACGTATATTTTAATTGCTCCATTGCTTCATTTTAGCTTCTGTCTGTCTTGAATAGGCTTGTGTGTCTGTCTTTTCTAGGTTTGTACATACTGTGTAATATTTTCTTCTCAATTTCTCATAAATTTATATATTTTTCTCTCAATTATACTTTCCCCCATAATTTTCCCATTATTTCATTCTTATATCATTGCTTAATTATTGTTAACCTTAGTTCTAAGAAATAGTAATGAGACAGTTGTGTCTCTGACCTAATGGAAACAGTGGGGAAATATTTGAGTATCATCTACTTTAAGTTAACACCAGGGATGCTGTCAGAACATTGTAACTGTCACTGCAGTTAGCTTCCCAACTGAATTAATGCTGGGGAACATAAACAATGTAATGCAAAATAAAACAATTCCATAAAAACATGGGAAAAGGGAGAAAATAAAAACCAGAGGTCAAATCTATCCCAACAGATGCCCAAAACATGGCAAAGAAACCTAGGAACTAGGAGACAACACACAACCAGGGCAGTTTCCCAAGCTCACAACTCTGTACTGGAAACCAAGTGCAATGAAGCAGATGAAGCAGCAGAGAAAGATGTCAGAGTTCTGCTTCTGGAAGAATGAATGACCACTTAGAGGACTCAAATGGATAGATGGGTGAAGGAAGGAAATGAATTCAGAACCTAGATAAGAAAGTTGGGAAAGCAGGTGATATGGTTACCAATAGCAAGGAGAAATTTGAAAATAAAAATAGGAAAAATCATTGAGGAAATGGGGATTCTATAAACGAACCAAACAGAAACAATGGAAATGAATTAATCAATAAAATTAAAGCAGTGGAGAGCATCATCAACAGGCAAAATGAAGACTGAATTTTAGGGATTTAAGACAATATGCTGTTAAAAATATATTCTAATATACAAAAAAACAAAGGAATTGATGAACATACATTAACTGTCCAAGGTATGTTGGGGTGCATTCAAAAGATCAATCTTCAAAATTCACTGTTGGAAGAAGATGCTGAGATAATATCTAAAGTCAAAGACACTTTAATAAAATTATGGCCCTAGGCTAGAAAGATGGCTCTGCAGAGAAACGTTCTTGCTCTGTAAACCTATGTATCCAAGTTTGATTCCCTAGCCCTCATATAAAGCAAGACACATAGTAGTATATGAACTTGTAATATCAATGGGAAGTCATGGGCCAGCCAGACTGTCCTACCCAGTGTCCAAATAACAGCAAAGAAGGTTGAAGAGAGGACTAACACCCTGAGATTATTCTGTGACTTCCCCAAGTGTGCCACCACACACACACACACACACACACACACACACACACACACACACACACACAAGGATGAAGCAACTTTGCACACAACTTTGGGATGGAATTAAGATCCATCCACAATCACACCTTAGGGCTGGACCCCATGATCTGTGTCTATTGATATCTCCTCCAGCCTGGAGACTCACGTTATAAGCTTAATTTTCATAAAACACCTGAGTCTATGTGGCCATACGCTTACACTGTCACATTCAAACTACCGCAACATCTCAGTGGTAACCACCCCAAAAACTGAGGGCCAAAGGATGCAAATCAATCTATCAAGAAAATGGAAGGTGAAAACACACTGACAGCTATTTTCATATCTAATAAAGTAAAATTCTAATGAAAATTAGACAAGATAAAGAAAATAAAATGAAATAAATGAAAATCAAACTACTTTAGACATCACTGTTGTGCATAAACCCAAACACCACTTCATCCTCCCGGAGATACTTTGTCCATCTACATTCATTACTGCCTTATACCCTATAAATAAAAACTGTATGAGGTGTCGATCACATAGAATGGATAAAGAAAACGGTACATGTATGCAATGCAATGTTAATCACCCATAAAAAGTGAAATTATATCATTAGTGGATAGATGGATGGAACTGGAAATCTTATGTTACACATGGTAAGCCAGACTCAGAAAGACTATTAGTATATTTTCTTTCATATTCAAGTATAAGATTTTAATTTTATAATGCATATATGTGTATGAGGAGTGATGGCCTCATGAAACTAGAAAAGGGACCATGAGAGGTAGGAAGAGATATTATGCAAAGCATAAGGGACCAGCAGGAGGGAGGAAGGAGACCAGAGGCAAGAGGAGAAGGAGGAGGAAGAGGAGGAAGAGGAGGAGGAGGAGGAGGAGGAGGAAGGCAGTCGAGTGGGAAAGGAGGACCAATAAGAGCAAAGTGTGGATGCAAAACGTCAAAACAAAGATAACCCTTGCTCCATACACTAATTAATAAAATTAAGAAAAAATATCAGTGTCTTCTAGTAGACTACTTAGATTCCATTCTGTAAACTTCAGTGAGGTCCTGTGGTCCCTTGTCTGCTAGTATGGAAATGATTCTTAACCAAAGTTTGTTAAACCAAACTCAGTTACAAATTCAGAATTAATGTGACTGACATTCCACCTGTGAGTGGTACTTCTACAGAATTAGGTGAGGTCACTGTTGAGGGACCATATTCCAGGGCTCAGTGATTTATGCCAGCAAGGTCATCCCTCCTCATAACTCTACAGTACCAGGAAGCACTCAGCCAGAGAGCAGGATGAGCTGGGGATCAAGTGACAGGAACTAGTTCTCTGCAGGTCTAACTGGAGATTGAAAAGCCTATTTCAGCATCTATTGTAGTAATTAAGATACTCAAATGTTTAATGACCTGAAGCAAAGCCATTGAAATTATGATGCATAGATGTGTGGATTCCAACTAAAATGCATTTGTTGCAAGAATAAGTTGAGAGATTTTATTTCTAAGAGTTATTTTATTTAAAAAATTATCTTATAATTTTAGATTGCATATAGAAATTTGCAAAACCTTCATTCTGTTATTTTCAAGCACTTCTTACAATTCCTCTCCTCTCTCATATTCACCCTTCCTTGCATCACATGTGTCCTTATGCCCTTCCCTCCCCACTCTGCCAACTTGTCTGTCTGTATTCATTTTCAGTTCTGGTTCTGGTTCCAAATTAGAGGATTTGTCATGCAAACTTTTGATAGTTTGGCTAATGTTTGCATTATTAGTCACTTAATACTTGCTGACTCTACCTCTCACTTTTCCTCACGACTTATTTGGTTTATTATATTTCAGGTAAAATCGAAAACATTAATTCCAAGTGTTCCAAAAAGTGTGCACATACCAGTATCACGTGAACTCTATCCATACTATAGAGCATGTTGTGTGCACTGAGTCTTCATAATATATATTTCTGATGACTTCCTAGTAAGTGTTAGAAAAAAAACTGCATAGTGAGATATATTTGGAAGTTGTAGTAAGTAAGCAGTTAGAGTTAGAAGAAGGCTTGGATGAGGAGAAGTGGGAAGGAAGATGGCTGGGGGAGGGGAATGTTGAGGGGCAGAATTCTAGGGTGGATAGGTCTAAGGGAGGGGTAAGGGGCCAGAGGGATACATAAAACTGAAGATGGCATGAATAAATACTATAGAAATTAACTTTGTTAGCTAATTAAGGTATATTTTTTTTCAAAGAGAATGAGAGAGAGAATTTGCTCAGGAGTACTTGGCTGGTCTGGTCTGTGGAAAGCTTTACCATGAAGTCATAGGATGTTGTGGGTAAATTCCAGTCCTTGGGACTGATCATCTCCTTGCAGGGAGGCCCATGAGTTTCCCAGCATAATGGAGACCATTGCCAAAGCTCTTTTTTACTAAGAGAACTGGATGGTAACCCTATTACTGAAGACACCACAGCTGCAGTGCCAGAACATTGAGAAATCAAGTTGGAACAGAGGTGAAAGCCATCTTCCTGCTGACAAGCCGACATAGTGTTTGTTGAAAAGCATCATGGGGGCTGCAGGTGGATAAAGTCAACAATGTGAACACACAGTGGAACCTACGAACTACTAAAAAACAGCTAGGAAAATGTATTATGGTGGTAATAAACTGTTCTCTGATTGGATATGAGGCTTGGTCAGGGATATAATTCATGCTTGGTAATGAGTACCGAGTCTAAATCATGTAGCCTGTAAGGTCCTAGAGGAAAGCTTTTACAGTTATTTGATAGATATGTTATACCCATCAAAGCTTGTGAATTATGTATGTTTATATACTTTAATATTGTTCTTAGTTTTGGATAAAAAGCTTCTTTATAGATATACATATGGCAGTGAATGCCAGGGAGTTCCAAGACTGGTCAAGATGATGCATGGAGAAACCCACTGCTCAGAACTGGATGACTTATTTCAATCACATGTGTCAGAGCTCTGAGAACTCTGCAGAGGTAATCATGCAAATGTGTGTGTTGCTCTCACTTCTAGACAGAGAAGCTTCTCTAGGAAGATAGCAAAAGGCACCAAGGAGACTTAAAATTCATTAAAGCAAGCAAACAAACAAATAAATAAATCAACAGTCTGTACGAACTTTGCACTAAATGAGATATTTCTCATGCTCTCCAGGGCTCAGGGAACATTGTGAAAAAGGGGACAGAAAGAATGTAGGAGTATGTCGGGCACTGTCTTCCCAACATGAACTGACTGGTGTATTCATAGTCTCACAGTGGTTGCTGCTACCCCTGAAAGATCCACCATATTCAAAGCCCATCAACATTTTAGTATGGAAGACAAAAGAATGAGACATCAAAACAGAGGACAGACAGCTTTTATAAAATTAACCGGGAATAAATTTTACATTGCAGCTATCTCGGCCTTTGATTTTCAAGACAGCATGCTTCAAACATGTGAAAAGCACCAATAATTATGAAAGTTCACCATGAAAAATTACGTTATTGGCATAATGAAGAACTTTATTATAAAATTCATGCATCTATTTAAAAACGTGTTTTTGACAGCTTAAAGATAATGATAATTATTTGATAGAGCTAAAATACAATGAAATGCTCTCCTATTTGAGCAGAAATCATTCAATTTCCCTCCTAGAAATAAGTTGGCAATTGTTCAAAGTATGAAGAAATTGACGAATGTTAAAATACAGGAATAATCGTCCTTGCAAGGTAGAATGGCTTCACATCCTGTAGCTGGAAACTTCTGAGCTGAGAACATTCCAGTGCTGGCATCCTTCCAGAAGTCTACTTCTATATATACATGCCAAATCATTGGGAACTTTCTCTCCTGAAAATAGATCATTGTAATGTCCTCAGTAAGAAAGCCCATTGTTGAATTAATGCCAGATTTATCTGTGCTTTTAAAATTATTATGAGTGTTAGCACAGCTATTAATAACCCCACTTTGTAGCTTTCAAAGAGCTTTCATTTGTATTGCCTCATTTAA
This sequence comes from Zapus hudsonius, assembly GCA_004024765.1. Lineage (NCBI taxonomy): Eukaryota > Metazoa > Chordata > Mammalia > Rodentia > Dipodidae > Zapus > Zapus hudsonius. The sequence continues at coordinate 54,697 of PVHP010007122.1, forward strand.
TTCCTTCAGCAACTCAGAGACACATGAAGGGCTGGTTTTATAATCTTCATTGTAAGTGTGAGAAACTGAGTCATAAAGACAGAACTGACACAGCCATTTACAAAGCAGGAGGCTGAGATGCTCAGATCAGAAATCTTCCTAATTTTTTGAAAAGTACTGAAAATACTCATCAAACATTTCTTTAAGATTTTCAAACATTTGTCATTCTCTCCCTTAATAAAGTTCTATGTGCTCTGTGTTGACTTTTTGTCAGATAATTTAGCTTCCTTATATCTAAGATTACAAAAACGTTTGAAGATAGATACCATCTTCCTTTGCAGATCTGGCTACAAAGGGTTAGAGAGATGAAGTAATGCATTTTGACTAAGGTCTGTCTCTCTTTTCCCAGTTCAAGTTCTCCCCATTGGGATGTTGCTTTCTTTTAAACTCACAATCTTTCTAAGAAGAAAGGACAGTTTCTTTACTGCCCCTTTTTATAGTTCTAAAGATGAACTTAGAATGTTGATATTACAAAGAAAGACTGGTTGGAGAATTGGCAATCCGAATGGAGGAATGTTCAAGTTTTATAATTATCAACATTATTTTTCAAAATATCTGGTTAAATTTCCTACCTTAGTTAAGAACAATATGTTGAGAAATGTTCAAAGTTTTATTTAAAATGCTACTTCAAAATTCCCAGTTTTTTTACTTTATAAGTTTTTTTTTAGTGATCTTTTCAATTTTCTTTTTTTTAAATTAAATTAAATTAAATTAAATTAAATTAAATTAATTTTTTTTGTTAATTGTTTTTCTTTCTTTTTTTTATTGTCCATAATGAGTTACAATATTTAGTGGGCAAACAATGAGTTGTTATCCCTAATTCCCCGCTGCCCTCCCCTCCCCACTCCGCTAGATAACCTCCTCCATTGGGTCATCATACCATGGAGGATCCAAATGGAACTCCGCAGAGAATTTATAAGTTTTTTGTAGTAAGTAAAAGTAGAAGATTAGCTTGAATTTGTTTTCCCTGTCCTGAGTAAACGTTGTTTTTAAAAATAAATCCTTAATGTTGAAGAAGTTTAAGATTACTTGACAGTTCTCAGTAACTGGTTTATTATTCTGCACTATGCACAGATGTTAAGGTGCATATTTTTACCTGTGGTATAACATGAAAAACAAAAATATGTAAATTAGATTTTGTAATACTGGAAGTATCACAGTATTTTGAAAAAAAAGGACTTGCCTGCTTGTTCTACTTAGTAAGAGGGAAAAATACTTTACTGAACTAAACATAATTTAATATCAAATCAGGAATAAATGAACTAAAAATCAAAAATAATTTCAAAAGATTTACATTGTTTATTAAATATATAAGCAATTTAAATTTATTTTAGTCTATAAATGGCAGTTACAATTTGAGATGTACCATGTGTGCCAAGAGAGCATCAATTACTGCATTAAATCAAAAGATCAGATTTCAATGATTAAGAACAACAAACAACAACAACAACAAAAAAAAAACTATGCCCTAATCGCAAGACTATTTGTTGTGGACAAAAAATTATGCTGAAGAGTTTGTGTAGAATGTAGCACATTTCATGAAGCCAGTTACAGGTGTAGTGCACGATAGGGAAGGTCTTCTCAGCAAATTAAATATATTTTACAAGATAAACCATTATTTCTCTTCTTTATTTTATACTAAGCAAAATAAAATGAAACAATACTAAACGACATTTAAAAGGTCGCAATGACTATTGTTAAAGTTTTAATGAAATAATATATAAATTGTCATATTAAATATATATGTGTATTAGAATTTCATTTTACTGAATAGTAACAGACTTTAACAGACTTGCAGAGCTCAAATAATGCCTCTCTCTTATTCTCAAGTATTGTAAGTACCATTTTACTGGGCAAGAAAGAGCATATAATTTATACTCATGATGCCTTTCATTTGTGTTTATAAATTCATTTATTCTGGAAAGAATGCCCATGATAAATATCAAATTTTATCCTTCTTCCCTTTAGGAATTACTTCTTGCCAGAGTTTTTAATAATTACTGCTTTGATTTGGATATGCTATTTAAATATTAATTCATCTATCTAAGGGAATTGCACAACCATTTTTTGAGCATCTATGAAGCAAAGTTGTTTTGAATATATGAAGTAAAGAGATGATCCAAAGTGAAGGTAATCTGTAAAGTGCACACAGTTGATGGAGGGACCCAGACCAAAACTCTAGCTATGGGTTTGCTATTACTTTTCTTTGCTACTATAGGATATGGCCACAAATTCAGTGACTTTTAATGACACAAACATGTTTTAATTCAAGCTGTTGACAGTTTAATATGTTTCTACTGGGTTTTCATTTGTCTTTGAATTTTTTAAAAACTATTTTTATTATTTATTTGCAAGCTGAGAGATAGGGAAAAGAGAGACAGACAGAGAGAATGGGCCACCAGGGCCTCCAGCAACTGCAAACAGTCTCCAGATGCATGTGCCCCTTTGTGCATCTGTTGTATTGGGGAATAGAACTCAGGTTGTTAAGCTTGGGAGGCACGTGCCTTAACTTCTGAGCCTTCTCTCCAGCCCAGAATTTGTTTTTAAAGACACTATTTGGCCATGTTACCTAGACTTATTTCAAAATCAAGTCCTCCTGACTCAGCTGTTTAGTGCTGGGATTACAGATGAGCAGACACTTGGTAGAAATGTGTTTCTTCTGAGCAGTCTTGGAGTGGATCTAACTTCCAAGCCTTTCTTAGCTTCTAGAGGCAGGTGAGTCCCTTGTTTGTGACTTCTCTCCTCAAAGCTAGCCATGGTATCACTCCTACCTCTACCAGTTTATACCAGTCATCTCTCATTCTCTTGTCTTTTATTTTAACTTGTAAGGACCTATGAATTGCAAGGGTCCCTAAGTCTCTCAGGAGAAGCTCTCTACCGCAAACTCTTAACCTATCTCCGATGCAAACTTAACATGGAAACTCCTTTTTATCCATGTGAGGTAGCATCTTTTCACGTTCTGAGCATTAGGGTGTAGACATATTTGTATTATGCGTGTGTATATGTACTTGGGTGAGTATGATGAATAGATTAATACTTATATTTTCATTGACATCAGCATATATTATATCTTCAAATAATGGGTTTCCCTATAATATTGTCCTACAGGCATATAAGGTACTTTGATCATGTCACCTTTCATTACTCTCTTGTCTCCCTTCAATACTCCCTGGCTCTTTTCATCTTTCCAAATA
>PVHP010007123.1:0-34346 GCA_004024765.1 Zapus hudsonius
GTGTGTGTGTGTGTGTGTGTGTGTGTGTGTGTGTGTGTGTCCGGGGAGACAGAGGGGGGTCTGGGAGCCCCAGTCTCGCCTGGGCTCCGTCTGCTCCCACTGACCCCGCATTTGATTGCGGCCAGGAGCCCTGCTCCGCCCTCCCCTCCTCGCTGGGCTCTGCAGGGACCTCGCGCGCCGCGAGCCGCCCTGCCTCCTGCCTCCGCCTCGGCGCAGCTCCCGCACCCCACATCCGCCCGCCGCTGCCCGGCCCGGCCTCGCTCTCTCCCCATCCCGGCCCGGCCCCGTAGCCGCCCTGCCGCGCGTGGGTGCCCATGTGTGTGTGTGTGTGTGTGTGTGCGCGGTGCCCCCCACACCCCGCCGCCCCCGACTCCCTCCTTCGCCGCCGCCGTCGCCTCCACCTCCACCTCCGCCTCCTCCTCCCAGCCGCCCGCGGCCCCGGGGCCGACCCACCCCGGCGCAACCTTTCAGCCCGAGACGGACCTCTCGCTGGATCCCCAGCCCCCGACACCCCCAAGCGCCATGTCACGGCTCCCCGCCCTCCGCGCGCCCCGACCCCGCACCCTCGGGCACCGGGATCCACAAGGAATTTTTTCTTGAAAATTCCAACCTCTCCCACCTCTTCCCCCCCATACACACACACCCGCGACAAAAAAATAAATAAATAAAAAATAAAACCACCGGCATCCACACTCCTCCCCTCCTCCCTTCTCGCGCCCCCTCCCCTGCAACCCGGAGTGAGGAGGGGGAGGAAAGGGGGGGAAAGCCCGATCTCCAGGAAAAGAAGAAAGGAGGGGGGTGCGAGAGAAAGAAAGAAAAAGAGAGAGAATAGAAAGGGCACGGGGCTGATGATCACCAACATGGCTGCCTCGGCAGAGACCTCAGCGAGGAGTAACCCGGGCTGTGTCTTTGTCAGTTTCACCTCTGTAACCCTAAACTAACGCAGAAAACAACGGCGGAGGCTGCGGAGGGGCGAGCAGAGAGGGAGGGCGAGGAGATGGCACGAGACGAGGTGGAGAAGGGATGACTTACGTGAGGGAAGGCGCTTGGGCTGTTCCTGCTTCCTCCTGGGCATTTTCCCCCTTTTCTCACATTCTCCTCCTTGGTTAATGGGAGATCAGATCAACCCCCGTGGGGGCCGAGAGGCAGACACTGGCAGGAGCGGGGAGGTGGTGGTGGGGGGCGCGCAGGGGGGACCCCTGCTCTCCGGTGTGTGCACGGGGTTGAAGCTTGTTTCCTGGAGCCAGTACAGGGGGGTTTCTTCTTTTCTTTCTTTCTTTCTTTTCTTTCTTTCTTTCTTTTTTTTTTTTCCTTTTTTAAAAAAAATTTTTTTTGGTCGTGCACCTGGCTAGTCCCCGAGCGTAATATTCTTCAATGGAAACGGATCTACTAGGTGTGTGTGAGTGTGTCCAGGGCTCGCGCGTGTGCCGGGAGGTGGAGATGAGCGCGGCGCCCGGTGTCGATGGCCGCGCCGTGTGTGTCTGCGAGCCCCTAACACTAATGTCGGGATCAAAGGGCAGCGGCGGGCGGGCGGCGGCAGCGCAGCTCGCGGGCGGCTCGCTCTCCTCTCGCGTGCTCTCTCTCTCTCTCTCTCCCTGTCACACACACACACACACACTGAGAGAGAGAGGCACAGACTGAGGGAAAGAGCAGAGCTGCACACACACAAGCACGCACACACGCACACACAGCAGAGGAAGGTGCCCTAAGGCTCTGGGGCGGACTCAGCCTCGCCATCACCAGCGCTGTGTGTCTGGAAAGAATGGGGGTGTTGGGGGGGGGGACGGAGGGGGGTGGGATGGAGTTCTTCGAATTGATCCCCGATAAGTCGTCCAATGTAAAGGGGTTCAGGAGGGGGGGAGAGATAGGGGAAGGAAAAAGTTTTGTCCAGTCTTGAAACAACGATCCGTTCATTATTTTAAAGATATTTTTAATTTGAAAAAAATATATAAAGGAAATAGGTTACTCTCTCTTTTGTTTATTAAACTACACTAGGATCTGTTATAAAAATTCTTCAGGCTTTTGTCACTGAATGACTCTCTCTCACCCCCCACCCCAACCTATACCCCCTCCAATCACCTTAAGACTGGAGGTTACAGACTCCCACACAACTGTCCAAAAACATTCCAATGGAAATAAATCTTTTTTTAAAGAAAATTAAAAGATAACATATGGTGAGATCAGTAGGTGGATGGAATGAATGTCCAGTCTTAGAGGGTCCGGTGGAGTTAAGACTTAAAAAATCCTGCCTAAATGAAAATTACAGGTCCTTGAGAAAGGGGGGGGGGGTAAGATTAGGTCACCCCTGATGGTTGACTTAACTGCTACATGATACTCCTACTGTGCACACAGCGATCGACTTCTGAAATTTACTTTTTTCCCCTCCTAGAATGCAGGTAGATGAAATTTACCCTGAAGCAATTCCAGTGTGCGGTTTGAGCTCACTACAGCAGTTTTCATTAACTGATAGACTTTGGTTACTTTACAAATCACACATCTTACTTCAAAGAGACACAGAAGAGAAAGCAGAAAAGGACGGGTCTCAGCACAAAAGGTACTCAGAAAGAGAACTGCTCTCTTTGTGATGGCAAGTCGTTTGGATAGAAGTTCACTCAGAGCTTGTTAATGATTTAAACTCCAAAATCTGCTACTATAATTGAAGTTTTCTTTTTAAAAAAATGGTCTGAAGAAGGGTTGTTTCATAAAACTCTTTGTAAGAGGAAACTTTGAACTTAGTGGAATACATTATATGTCATGAGTCAGATGTAGCTAAAAAATAAAAAGGTGCATTATTTAACTACATCTTCCCTTTTGAGCTTTTGAAACCTCTGACTCATCATCTTGTGTTAAATATTTTCCAATTTTTAAATAGACTTGTTCATCGAAGAAGGTGGAGGCACTGGAAGATATAGAATACCAAAACAGCATGGTTTAAGTCCACATGAATACCGCATGCTTCTTGAGGCTGTGACTTAGAAGTGTCCAGTGGTAGTAGAGCGCTCTGAGGGTTAAGTTCCAATGAACCAGCCACCTGTAAAAATCATCATAATGCTTTATATTGTATATCATTATAAAGTGTATAGAGTACTGTATCTTCCAAAAGATGGCTTTCATTGATCATGAAATCTCAAGATAAACCCTCCCTGTCAACACCCACCAACAGTTCTAGCTTCCCTGTGTTAAGTAAAGGTAGAAACAACTGCTTGAATTCAATCTACAATAGTCGAGTTTAAAATGGAGCACCAACCAATTTCCTGGCTTAAAAAAAAAAAAGAAAGAAAGAAACTGGGGGCTGGAGAGATGACTCCAGGGTTAAGGCACTTGCCTGCAAAGACTAGCAAATCCGGGTTCGATTCCCCAGTAGCCATGTAAAGTCAGATGCACAAAGTAGTACATGTACCTGGAGTCCATTTGCAGCAGCTGGAGGCCTTGGCATGCCCAGTCTTTCTGTCTGTCTCTTTTCTCTCTATCTCTCTCTACTTGCAAATAATAAATAAATAAATAAATAAATAAATATTGTTCTACAAAAGCTAATAGTTAAGTTTCTCTGCACTGTAGTTTAAAATAGACTATCTTTCAACTCAGATCAAATTCAGCTTGTGACTTGGGCTCTGAATTAGGCTTGAAACTCATCTATGAGTGATCAGTTGGGGCTCATAGCCCTGAGTCTAGATTGTTCTACACCTAACCCTGGGTAAACAGATAGGCTAGGATACCTGACCACTGGTTTTGCCTGACATGGAGCACCTCACCACCTTTTCCTGAATTGCAATGACTTCACAATGTTTAGTATACTGTAATTGAAAACACACTTTAGGCCTTTGCTCAAAGCAGAGTGCATTTCCTTCGACCTTTTAAAGGCATACAGGCAAATGCTGCCAACTTTTAATTATATAGGTGTTTTATCAACAGTCAAAAGCGTTTTTGAATTGAATGTATTCATATCTCCACCTCTTTCTAAAAATTTTTTTGAAGTAGTGCATAACAATAGGAAATGAAAATAAGCACAGAGCATATTCTGTTTAAATCGCAGGCTGATCTCTCAGCTCTCAGCACTACACAGCACTCTTCAAGGTCTTTGTATCACACCCTTCACTGCTGTATGCTCAGGCAGCACGAAGTGCTGTGATGTTAGACGAACTTAAAATATTAAGAAGATAAACACTGGAAATTACTGCAATGGACTTCAAAACCAAAATTTAATGAGTAAGTTTGGGTGCACCTACTTAGCTTGGATTATTATCGACCATAGAACCAGACTGAAATATTATATCTGATTTACCAGGAGTTCTAATACCATATTTTTTTTCTTAATAAACATAGTACTCCCTCCCATTTCCATCAAGTGTGAGATTTCAAGTGTGTGTTCTAACTACTGGCTCATGGGAGTAAACTCCACTTAAGATCAAGCATTATTGTAAAAAGTGAATAGACAGAGAAGGCGCATTCCCCTAGAATAGTGTGGGACCTGCAGAGGGGTCTCTTTGGGAGGTCAAAACTATTTTCATAAAAATACTAAAATATGGAGGCTGCAGAGATGCCTAAGCAGTCAAGGTGCTTGCCTGCAAAGCCTAATGACCAGGGTTCAATTCCCTAGTAGCCACATAAAGCCAAGTAAGTACACAGTGGCACATGCATCTGGAGTTCCTTCGAAGCAGCTGGGTGCCCTAGTGGGCCTATTCTCTCTCTTTCTTCTCTCTATCTCTCCCTGCTTGCAAATAAATAAATAGTTTTTTTTTAAAGATGTGATTTTTTCTTTTCTCCATGTTGACATTTGCAGTGTGGGTAACATGTTGGCAACTTTGGCATCCGCCAAGGCAGAGGCACCAAGTTTGTGATTAGTCATTCTGCTCTTCACCACATGCACTCAGAGAGGCGAAAAGGGAAGGCTCACTTAAGGATGTCCTTGTTGGAGCAGTAAAAATTATTAATTTTATTAAATCTAAATCCTTGAGTATAAGACTTTTAAGTTTTCTCTGTGACAAAGTCATGGGTCCATAAAGCTCTTCTTGCTGCTGCGTGCCCAAGTATGTCAGTGGTCTGGAGGAAAAAATATATATACTCTGAGAGTGTTTGAAATAGTTGCTTTTGCCTGGCATGGTTGCACATGCCTTTAAATCCCAGCACTCAAGAGACAGAGGTTTAAGGATGGCTGTGAGTTTGAGGCCACCCTGAGACTACCTAGTGAATTTCAGGTTTTCCTGGGCTAGAGCAATACTGTACCTCAAAAGACCAAAAGAAAAAAGAAAAGTTGATTTTTCATGAGACATTAACTTTATTAAAAGAATGACTGGCAGACAAACTCAAACGAGTATTTATTGAAATAAATAATAAATAAAGTGAGTGAGTGAGCAAGACTATAATTTCAAGGAAGACAATGGATGGCATTTTTTGGCGATCGCAAAATTTGTACTCATAAATGAAAATGAAAATTTTACATGGCTTGTGTTCATTGCCATGAATTGAGCAGCCTCCCAACACTTACATGGTTTATTTTATGAGATCCACGCTGACATTAATAAATGTGAGTTTTTGAAATAGTGTCAACATTTTGAAAGATCCGCAGAACTTAGTTTAGCCAACATTTTCCAAATACTCAGTGCATGGGATTATTGAATCATCTTGTCATAGAAGACTCACCAATCAAAGTGCAAATCAGATCAATGGATTTTGATGCAAAATGTGAGGAAAATTTATCAGTATGGTTTCAGACTCCATACTGTAACTTTTTTTGGTGTGTTTATATGTGTGTGATGTGCACGTACGTATGGCTACTCATGTGTGTGAGAGCCAGAGGCTCATGTTGAGAGTCATCCTTACACCTGCTTTCATCTTGTTTTTAAAAATATTATTTATTTATTTATTGAGAGAGAGAGAGAGAGAGAGAGAGAGAGAGTGTGTGTGTGTGTGTGTGTGTGTGTGTGTGTGTGTGTGTGTGTATGGGAATATGGGTGAATCAGGGTCTCCTGCATCTGGCTTTACATGGGTCCTGGGGAATTGAACCCAGGCCATCAGGCTTTGCAAGTAAACACCTTTAACCCTGAGCCATCTCTCTAGTCCCCATCTTACCTTTTGAGACAAAGTCTCTCCCTGAACCTGGAGCTCATCAATTTGACTAGACTAGTAGTGACCAGCAGGCCCTAGAGATTCTCCTGCCTCTACCAACCCAGAACTATATTGGCCTTTTTTGTGGGTGCTGGTGACCCAAACCCAGGTCCTCATACTTTGGCAGCAAGCTCTTTACCAACTGGGCCATCTCCCCAGACAATGTAAGTAACTTTCAAAAGATCTACCACTCATCAAGGTCTAGCATAGTATTAAGGAAAGATATTCACTAATATCCACAAAGGTCACCAGTATATTACTCTCTCTTCTCACTGCTTATCAGTGTGAGGCTGCATTGCCTCCATGAGTATGTTTTCTTTTCTTTCTCTTTGGCAGTATTGAGGATCAAACTTAGGGCCTCTTTCATACTATAAAAATACTGTACCACTGGCTAACACCCTCAGCCTCTCTCCATGGACATCTTTAACCCAAACAACACATTTTAACAGATGGAATGCAGAAGCAGATATGTGACTCCAGCTGTGTTCTATTAAGCCAGACAATACATAGATTTGCTGAAATGTAAAGCAATTTTAAAAGAGTGTTTCAAAATCTTAAAACAAAGTGTTTTGTTTTAAAAAATATAGCTCTCTTCATAAAAATATGTCTTAATTTTATTACTTATAATTGAGTTAAATATTTTTAAAATGGTATAGCTTTAATGAGTAACATAGTAAATATCAACAGATATATTTCCTATAAACAAAAACTCAAAACGTTTAAAGGAAAGGGCTATTTTTATATGCTTATTTACTGATTTATTCATTTTTGAAACAGGTTCTTGTGTATTCCAGGCTGGCCTTAAATTTCCTATGTACCTGAAGATGAGTTTGAACTTCTGATCCTCCTACCTAAACCACTTTCCAAGTGCTGGGATTATGGGTATACATCACCATGCCCAGTTTAATGTGACACTCTGAGTCAAACCCAAAAGGCAAGCACTCCGACACCAAATGACCAACATCCCCAGCCTGGTATAATGTTTTCTGGATTCTAAAAAATTTGACAACCAGAACTCTAGAAATTAAGGTGCAATAAAAAAGAGAAGAGCTTGCATAGAAGTTTTCCTGGAAGTCTGAGAATCCATTCCTCAACATTCTGACCCTCTTCACATAACAGAAGCCATTTAGTCCCTGGAGCCGAGATGGTCTGTGACCCTCAAGAGTAGTTCCTCTGACATCCCCCTCAGGAGATGGAGGGAAGAGATCTGGACATTCATCCAGCCTTGTGGAAACAAGTTTTCCAACCATGTGAAGAGGATCCTGACTCTAACCTTTTCAGGCCTTGAAGCTTTGAAAAAGTGCCACGAATGAGGGTCTTCTCTCTTTCCCAGGGTCTCAGCCATCTGCTGCAAGAGTTGACATAGAACATCTTTTCCCTAAAAGTGCAGCAAGTCCAGAGCAGAGATATGGGTCTGGCATCTCTCCTGGTCTGGACCTTACTTGTTGCAAATCAGTATCCAGTGACGATTACCAGCTGTCCTTTATGGTGTGTGTGGGGAGGACTTTTGCTATAATCTGTAATTGTATGTTTAGGAGGTGGGGACTGGCCCAAACTATCAAGCTTTGTTACCATTTGGATAAGCCATGCTTTGAAAAGCATGCATGGGAATGTAGCTCAGTGGTAGAGAGATTGCCTAGTATGGACAAGACTTTGGATTCCATTTTCAGCATTGCAAAAAAAAAGTATTGATAATCCAACAGAAACACTTCTGGATACATATGGGCTTGGGACTGTCACCTTAAATATCTTCCCAACGGTTCTTCTACTCAACTCCTAAGTGAACACTTGCAAGTACAAAGTTAGAGTTATAGTAGGCAAATTCCAAATGTCTGTGCTGTCTCCTTCACCTGGTCCATCTTGTCCACCTTGAACTTGGACCCTTGAGTCCTTCTGGGTTTATTCCTAATTTGAACACCAATTTGAAATACAACTCTTTACTTCAAAGCCCCTTCAGGAGTCTTGGCATCTGGATCAAGTTAGCTTTTTAGCCTTTGTTCAGTTACCTTCACATTGCTGGAAAAAAAAAAAACAAAAAACCAAAACACCCAACCAGAAGCAGCAGATGAAAAGTTGGGAAGGGTTTATTTTGGCTTGCAGTCTGAGGAAAGCTTTAATCACAGTAGGACAAGGTGGGCAGAGGCTGGGCCTCACACCTTGTCAGAGCAGCTGACAGGCCAAATGTACCAACTGGTGCAATGGTGGCATGTCTGTGATGGGGGAAACCAACTGCTCTTTGATTGGTTTGGAGGCCCATTCCATGGGAGGGAATACCTGCCTGGTACTGAAAACCTAGTTAAAAGACTATGGCCGAGGAGGTCACAAACCCTAGAGGGGAAACTACTACTGGTGTCTGGGTAAATGCATATATTATGCCACTAAGCTGCTCTCTAAACACTTATGTTTATGCTCATATACTAATGCTGATCTCACTTTTGGTTTGAGAAGCTTCTCTTTTCAGATAACAGTGATCACTGGGGTGACTCAAAACTCACCAAAGTGCTGAGAAGAAGTGACAGTGGAGTGTTGAGCACTGAGACATCTCTGTCACACTCTCCAAGGCTCAGGGACCAGTGCAGAAGAGGTGGCAGAAAGAATGTAAGAGCCAAAGGAGAGGAGTACTTACGATGCTATCTTCCAGACACAAAATGGCCTCACAGTGGCTGATGCTACCTAAATATGACCTGCAGAAAAGGAGGGGAAAATGATGACATCAAAATAGAAACTGGAAAAAAGAAGTGATTCATTTGAGGGGGGATTTGGGAAGGGGGAAAGAGGGTGGTGGGAGGGGATTTTGATCAGGGTATCATGCCAGTATTTATGGAAGATGTCAAGAAAAGGTAAGGAAAAGAAGATTGAGCTACCTGAGCACTGGCAAGCTCACAAACTTCAAGGCCCACCCCAGATGATACACTTCCTGGAACAAGGCTCCTCCTCCCAAACTGCCACCAGATGGGGACCATGACACTATGGAGGACATCTCAACATCCCAGCCGTGTTGATTAGATCGGTGAAAACTCCTCCAAGCACCTGCTCCTCACTTTTAATCAGTACTGGGGATTGAACCTAGATCCTCAAGGTAATCAATCAATCACTGGGCTATATCCCCAGACCTGTCCGATTTGCTTTTGCATGTGTATATGGATGCAGGTGCATGCATATGTGGAGGCCAGAGGTCAAAGTCAAGTGCCTTCCTCGATCACTCACCAACATATGTATTTGAGACAGGATCTCTTGCTGAACCTAAAACTCACCTATTCAGCTAGTCTAGCTCAACAGCAGGCCTTAGGGATCCTCCTGTCTCTGCCTCCTCAATGCTGGGATGACAGTCATGCCCTTCCACATTTTTGTGGGTATCAGGGATCTGAACCTGGGGTTCTCAAACTTGCACAGGAAGCACTTTACGAAGCCCAACCTCAGCGTCTTTCGCGTTGCAGTTACATTGTATATTGTCGTTGTTTGAGGGACACTAAGACATGGGAGTTCACCAAATGTTCACGACAGTAAAAGACTCCTATGAATCTCCCGGAACAGCAGGAAGGAGCAGGATGGATACACTACAATACACATCCTTGTCATTTGTCAGAAGCACAAGTGACTGTTTCGGCAAGTGTCCTTTCAGTAAACATCAACCCAGGAAGTGTGCCCTGCCAGCAAGAAGCCAGCAGGAGGCTCCTTGTTCCTGGGGGAAAGACCCCTTTGGCATCGCTGGGGCTGCTCTATACTTCTTATTAAAGATGTCCCGAGAAACAGACACAAGTATCACAGGAATTTAACTTCCAAAGGTCAGGCCTTAAGAAGTTTGTGCCCCAGGAGGTCCCTAACTTCATTTGTGCTAGGTTCTTTATTGTTTTAGAAAACGGTTGGCTGATCATTCTTTTTAAAAATGATTTCTTATTTTTATTTATTCATTTGCAAGCAGATAGAGAGTTAAAGAGAGACAGACAGAAAGAATGGGAGTGACAGGACCTCCAGCAGCTGCAAAGTAACTCCAGACACATGCACCACTTTGTGCATCTGGCTAAAACGGAGCAAATTTTTCAGCCCAGGTAGCTGATTATTTTTAATTAATTTAGTTATTTTTACGTATTCCAGCTCTTTGGAGAGTTAGCTTTCTAGTAAGATGTCTAGAGAGCTCTACTGTGAGGTTTGTATAATTCAAGTGTTTTGTTCTGTAGAAGTTGTGCCTGAGGGTCACCATAGTTACCTACAGGAGAAAAAAGAAAACAAAATAAAGCTAAACTATACCAGCAAAGACTAATTCATCCTCAACATGAACCCTCTGGACATTTTCTCTGTTCACAATATGGCTAGAGAAACTGAGGTGTGGCTCAGACAAGAAATGGCTCAAGGCCATGCAATTAGACCACTTTCACTTGGGGACTCTAGCCATCTTAATTAGATAAGGAGTATTCCCCTTCAGTTCCAGTGATCTCCCTACATCAATCAGTAGGAAGCCTGAGGACATGGACCAGCCTCATACCCTAAAGGCCAACAGATTCCATGTTGTTTTATAGGAAAGGAGGAAGCTGAAATCCCTGACACTCTTTCCAGGAATCTTGTTTCTAATTTCAAACGGCTAATGTAAGCTCCCAAGTAGATATCATGTAGATATCAATCATCATGTTAAAGAGCACGAAGGCTCTCCAAGAGTCACCAGGATGTAGACCGGCAGAACTGGACAGCGGTTCCCTGTGCAGGAGTGAGGTAGTCTTGTCCTGGGTTTGTCACGTTATTCTTATTTTTTAACCCCTAATTGCCCTCTTTCTTCTGTCCTATTCCACTTCCCAGGAACTGATCTCTTAGAACTGCATCCCCCACATTCATTGACTGGCTTGATGTGGGGTTGGGTCCAAGGAACCTGCAGACGTGTAAAGAGGGAAAGCGTGTGAGGAGAGAAACACACAGGGATAGTTCTTCCTTCCCCTATCTCTCCCCTTCGACACAATGATTTTCCTGCCTAAACACAATTTCCTGCCTAAACATCAGCGTCTTCAGACTTCATTAGACACAAGCTCTTCTGTGGTTCCTTCAGCTCTGGGTGACCATGGCCTGCCACTGTTGCTCAGTCCTGGATGAACCCCACTCCCAGGTTTCACTGGCTCCCTTAACCTTACTTACCCTTGTATAAATTGTTCTTTATTTTACTTCATGTCAATTTCATTTTTTGAGACAGATTCTCAAGTAGCACAGGCTTTGCCTAGAACTCATGTAGCCTAAACTGACCTTGAACTCTTTAACCCCTACCTCCCAAATGTGGGGATTATAGGCATGGGCCACCATGCTTGGCTTAACAAGTAGTTCTTTCATTAAGGATGGTGGGGGAGGGCGAGAGGGAATAGAACCCCTGGCTGATAAAAGGTCTTTTCATTCATTCATCAAATATTTATCTAAGGCCTACTATGCGCAAAGCATTACACAAACCATGGGGGATAAAAGCATGAGCAGCTGAGATATTATCCCTGGCCCTGTACTGTTTACAGAACTCTGTGGTTTATTTTAGTTTCCTTAACCTTTCTTTGTTATTTCCCATAAAACTGGGATGGTTTTTAAAACAAAACAAAACAAAACAAAAAAAATTTTAAAGTAGAGAAATTCTCCCAGCAAGCCAGGGACAGAGACAGGGACTCTGAGAACAGGGGGAGGGGCTATGACAGAGATAATAATGGGCCCCAGCTAAATACTAAACATATCCTTAGTAGTTGATTAAGGGGCCACAATCAGTTGCCCAAAGGACAAGCGTACTCCACCTGGATCTAGAATCAGCTCAACTCCATGGAAATTCAAGGTGACTTTGGCCAAACTGCTCTGTGGGCAGCATTGAACTCCAGGCCCATCCTGATATTTTCAGTCCTTTCTCATCCATTCTTCTAGATTATTCTCTAACATTTGCTTTCTCTGTAGACCTGTTCCTTTAACCACCTGGAAATACTCACTGTTGTGTCCCACCCTAACCTAACCCCCTCCCTATTCTCTTTTCATCCAAAATATTGTTCTTCTTTCCTTTTTCCAAAGTCTTCTTAGGTAGTTATTCTCCCCAAATGATAACCAATGAGACCAGGAGACTTGCTCATCTTTCTTCTCTTTGATTTTTAAAATACTCAACAATAAAATGCATAGGTACTACAACTTTAAAAATGTGAAAACAAAAATAAGTGAATTAACTACCCTCGCCAGTGTCTTCAGCAGTACAAATATCTTATTATGCTTTTCCAGAAAGGATACAGATGAGGTACCCAGAAGATATTGAATATCTTTCCGGAATGTTCCTTTTTGCTCGCATATTTGTTGAGAAAGTTAATCAGTTTAACTTTCTATGATCTTAAAACATGGTTTTATTAAGATATGTATGGATCATATACCTTGGTTTTTACTCATCAAAGGGACAGGACAATATTATATAATATAGTAAATGTAATAATGTACTAATCTGACATGAGGTTGGAATGGTGTCTTAAACAGTTTTCCACCACTGTAACAACATTCTTGAGATAAAGGATCCATTAAAAAAATAGATTTAAGCCAGGTGTGGTGGCGCACACCTTTGATCCCAGCACTCGGGAGGCAGAGGTAGGAGGATAGCTATGTGTTCGAGGCTACCCTGAATTCCAGATCATCCTGGGCTAGAGCACCCCTGAGAGAGAGAGAGAGAGAGAGAGAGAGAGAGAGAGAGAGAGAGAGAGAGAGAGAGAGAGAGAGAGAGAAATATTTTAGGGCACAATTTTGAAGGTTCCAGTCTACAACTTGCTGACCCTGTTGCTTTGAGCCTGGGGTGAAATAGCAAACCATGGTGGAATGTGTGACCAGGCATCACAGGCCTTTTTGGGGTCATGGTCCCAATGCCCTAAGAACCTCCCACCATGCCTCATCTCTTAAAAGTTTCAACCTCCTTCCAGATAGCACTACCTTTAACACATGACCCTGTGGGGAAGAGTGAAATTTCAACAAAGCCAAGCAGGTGGGAGTGAGTTGAGTCTCTAAAATACTAAGCAGTCAGCGCCCCTGCTTCTGGTGGCTGGAATGTGCCATCAGGACTAAGCTCTGCGTGAACTTTAAGTTAACATGCAAAGTTCAAAGCAATTTTGCCTGGGAAACTCTTCCGGCACTAACCCCAGATTCCCAGGGGAGCGGTTTTCATTTGCTTTGGCTACTAGAGGAAAAGTTTGAATATATTACCTCTTGCTTTCTGGATCCCCCCCCACACCATGTTTTATCCCATGCCAGTGACCTTTCATAACAGGAATTTTGGACATTGTGGTATTCATTCAGTTAAAATGTTCAGTTATAAAACATTTATTGAGGTTTCTGTGATTTGATTTGCTTTCAACCAACCTATTCTCCCTCCCTGTTCCCTATTGTTGTGCTGGAAACAAAATTAACCTAGAATTATTTGACATTCATCTGTCATAAATCAGAATCCAATGTTCAATCACTTTCAAGTCTCTGATATACTCTTACAGAAAAGTAGAGTTCCGGATGAAGACCACCCTTCCCCTGTAATATTTCTACCTCTGCCCCCCCCCAAAAAAAACAGATAAGCAAGAGAAATAAGGAGAGAGTGAGAGATACAGAAAAAATAAAATGCATCTTACAAACTAAGACTCTCTCTGAATTCTGACACCAAAACAAAGTAAAATAAGGCAGCCCATATAAACAAACTGAACTGCAGTCACAAAACACATCTCGCTGTTGTCTCCTTGTGTTTTGCATGAATGGTTTTACTCAGAAACTATTTTAAGCACCTGTGTCATCCTGCTACTGTGTTGGATGACAGAATGCAACCCGCCACCAAAGACACTCACTACTTAGCAATAACAGCAATAATAATAGTATTTGTGATGGTTAATCTCTGGTTGTCCACTTGATGGGATTTGGAATCACTATGAAAACAAATCTCTGGTCACATCTTGGAGGGGTTTCTTAGGTTAGATCTTGAGGCAGGAGGACCCACTTTAAATATAGAGGCAGCACCTTCCCATGGGCTGGGATCAGAAACAAAATGAAGAAAGCTAGCTGAGCATTCAGCAGCTTTCATCACCCTGCTCTGATTCCTCCTGGCCTATGTGATGATGTGAGGCCCATTTCCTTTTGCTGCTGTGTTACCCCTCCCCACCCCACCATGATGGACTTCCCTAGACACTGTATGCTGAAAATAAACCTTCTTTAAGCTGCTTCTGGTTGGGTATTTCTTCCAAGCAATAGGAAGCTGGTGGGTATAGTGTTGCTCGCACTAGTTAGTTAAGGCTAGTATTAGCTAACACCTCTTGTACTTGGGTTTATTCTGTGAAAAAAAGAACCCTACTCCTTGTTCTCACTGAAAAAATATCTAATAACACTTAGATCATTTTCATGAAAAGCTCTTGGCAACTAACACTTTTAGATTTTCACCAGTTACTTTTTGTTTAAAAATTAGGAGATAATTGCATATTTGAGCATTGAATATAATGATAAATGTGATAACAGTTTTCTGTTTCAGATTCTTTAGTCAAAGAGCTTGTATATTATTGAAAGTTCTTTACTCACATGCTTATGTGATGTGAATGCATGTGTGTTCATATGTGTATATGCATGTGTGTTGGGGTACACATACATCTGTGTGACTGCATGTGGAGATCAGAGGTCAACAACAGGTGTCTCCTCAGTCACCCATATTTATAGACATCTCTCTCACTAAATCTAGGGTTCATAAATTAAGCTACACTAGCTAGCCAGCCAGCCATAGAGTGTGACACATTTATGGCTCCGCATCTCTGGGATTACAGTACATGCCACCATGCCTGGCTGTTACATGAGTGCTGGGGATCTGAACCCAGGACCTCTTGTTTGTGCAAGGACTTTACCCACTGAGCCATCTCCCTGGTCCCTTGAAAGCTCTTTCTTGTGTGTGGGGTGGGGTGGGGTGTGTGTATTAATATGTGTGCATGTACACATGTATGTGCATGCATTTGGAGGCCAAGGACAACTTCAAGTGTCATTCCTCAGGTCTAGACATCAGTGTCTGTTTGTTTTTTTAATCTCACTGGCCTGGAGTTTGCCAAGTTGACTAAACTGGTTGGCCAGTGAGCACTGGGGAGGTGAGACAGGCAGATCCCCTCCCTGGGCTCTGTATCATAAGTTAGGGGTGGTTCATCTCCATCATGGGTGACAGGTAACATCTCTGGTTCTGTTGGTGAGATTGGGTTGTCCATGGTTCTCGCTGGCTTCTGAAACATAAAAGCAGAATCTGGCCTGGGTCCTATTTTTGACAATTTATCTATGTATATAATTTATTCTGATCCTATCCACTTCCCTTGCCTTCTCTTTTCTTCCTCCCAGTCCCAATGAGCCTCCTCTTCTTCACAACTAGTTACCCACTTCTTCTTTAGTGTCTTTCTGTTGTTTTTGTTTGTCTTTCGAGGTAGGCTCTAGCTCCAGCCCAGACTGACCTGGAATTCACTATGGAATCTCAGGTGGCCTCCAACTCACAGCCATCCTCCTACTTCTGCCTCCCGAGTGCATCACCACACCTGGCTGATTTGGGTATTTTTGTGTTTGAGACCCATTGAGCTTATTTAGGATTGCATGCATTAGCATGCATGAGGAGTTATTTACCAGAGCACAGGCAACTTACCAGTGATCACACCACTGAAGAAGATGGCTCTTTCCCTCCATCATCTCCAAGCAACAATTAATTGCCACTAGCTCCTTAGGGAGGGGTGAGGCTTCATGAGACCTTCTCTCCACCCAGGATGGAGAGTGGAGTAGCTCTATCTTATGCAGGTTTTGTGCAAATAACCTAGCCATGGCTGCTGTGAATTTGTGGGCTCAGGGGCCATACCATGCCCAGAAGTGTTCCACAGCCCTCTTCCCCATCCTCCAGTTCTTACATTCCTCCCACACCCTTTTTCCCCTTTTTTATCCATAATTAGGTACATTGAATGAGCCAATAATGAGTTGGTATCTCTAGTTCCCCAATTTCCCTGTTCCCTGTACCCAGTCAGCTGGATATCCTCCTCTGTGGGCAGTCTGGATCAGTCCATGGGGTAGAGGGTTATGGATAGCCTAGGAGTCAGCCCGGTTCCACGCCCCTTTGTATGTTGTTACTGAGGGGGGCCATGTCTCTGGATAGACATTGCTCCCTCCCACACCTTTGTCACCATGTTTTCTGAGCCTTGGCTGGAGATACAGATGTCTCCTTTAGAGTTGATCACTGAACAGACACTATTTTCAGCACTTTGATGAGTTTTGAGTTTCCCCTAATCACTGCTTACTACAAAAAGAAGTTTCTCTGACCAAGTCGCCAGCAGCGCTAATCTATGGACATAAACATAGATTCGTAGAAGGCAATTTGACAGGCACAACACGTCCATTTAGCAAAACAGAAGTAGCAGCTTCTCCCTATGGCTTATGACTTCCCCACCCAGTCTTTTCACTAGATTACATTACCAGGTATGAACTCCCCCTCCATAGACTGGGCCTCAAATACAATAGGAAAGCAGTTGATTAATAAGAACGGAGTTCCCATTTGTGATGATAAAAAGTTCTGGATATGCCATAACGTGAATAAGCGTCATGATGTTGAGCTGTATACCTAAAGATGGTTAAATGGTAAAGTTAATGCTCTTATGTATTTTACCAGCATGAATTAAAGAAAAAAATCAAGCCTTTCCACTTTGTTCTTTCTTCTGTCTTCTGAAGTTCTGGAGCATAGGATCTGCTCTTGCAAATACTGCCAGAGGCAGCCCAAGGACCTCCCAGCCTCCTCTCCATCATCTCTGCTGCTCTCCTCTGGAGGCCTTTGGGCCACCCTGAGGCTGCACCAGGCTGGATGCAATGCACAGTAAATGGGCAGGAAGCTGGCCTCCTGCTCTAGGTACCAGGCCCCCTGGGAGGCTGCCTTCAAGCACACAGCTCACGTGTCTAGGTTTTGTCACATTTGGGGCGGAGGGAGAAAGGGCTCTGAGATTGGAGTTCTAGCTTAGTAAGTGTAGTCATCTCTCTGTCTTATAACAAATACCTGACATCATCAAGTTATAAAAGTTTACTTTGGGTCAACCTTTGGAAGGTTTCAGTCCATGATGAGTTGAGTCAGTCCTATTGCTCTGGGCCTTCAGTAAGCCAGCACATCATGGTAGAAGTATCTGGCAGAGTAAAACCAATTTACCTTATGGCCTGAATATAGAAGAAACAAATGAGAAGACACTGAGGGGACTGAAGAGATGGCTCAGCAGTTAAAGAAGCTTGTTTGCAAAGCCTGATGCCGTGGGTTTGATTCCCCAGTACCCATATAAAGCCAGATGCACAAAGTGCCACATGCATCTGGAGTTCATTTGCAGTGACAGAAGACACATTTTCTCTCTCTAATAATAATAATAATAATAATAATAATAATAATAATAATAATAATAAATATTTTTAAAAAGAAGTGACTGAGGACCAGCAATCCCCCTGGAGGTCACACCCTTAACGACCTAGCATCCTCTCATCGGTCCCCCCTCTTCAAGGTCCCATTACCTCCCAAAAGCTCCATTCTGAGGGTCAAGCCAGATTCAAATTAAACTTATTAGAAAATACTAGATAATATTGCAGAAAAGAAGCAGAGACAAGGAGATACCCAAGACTGCTATTCTGTGATCAGAGTCTTCCAAGCGGGTCTGTCAGCATCACTACCCCTTCTGCTTATGTTTGAATTCCACAGAAAGTTAGCCTCTCTGGCTCACACATGGACTTTCCCATCTGGAAACTATGTCCATCCAAATCAGACAAGACTCAAAAAGGAGACAAGACACTAAAACAACATTTTTTTCTGCACATGCTTCTCCTGTCTTTTCTGACATTATTATTTCTGAAAAATAGATGTCGTATTACAAGTTTACATTTGGGGTCCTTATTTATTCCAGTAGGACTTTTCTTTCCCTTAAGTATCATTAAAAACAACTACTCTTCCTACAAAGCCCTCTCTGGCACTATTGCACTATTACACAGGGGCCTTTTTTACACTATTTTCAATTCGCTATTTGCTCACACAAGAGAATGTAATAAAAAGTGACTTCCTAGGGAAGCTCTGAGAAAATCCTCAAGCCCTTTTGACGCCATAGACTTTAAGGCATCCTAACTTATTTCCTTCTGAGAGGTGGTGGTGGGGGACTTCCTTGCTCAAACAGCTAGCTTTATGATGGACCTTGAGAAGTCTGGGGGATGATGGGAGTTCCTAGCTGCTGACTTGGGCTCTACTTTCACCAGGTCATGTTAAATAGGAGCCTGCTCCATAGAGAATGAAAGATGACCTCAATTGTCTCCACTAGATATAGGACAGCAAACAGGCCATGCAGGAAGTGGCCCAGGTCCTCACCATGAGGAGCTTTAAATATCACTGGTATTAGTAAATGAGCAGTGAGGAGCAGTGTCGTAAACTTTATGAGTTCACAACACAGTGTGACAAATCCTTCCTGAAATATTGGTCGTGGCTGAGAGAGCTCTGATTGTGCTGGGGATGGACACGAGGTAGGTGAGCCAGCAAGAAAGGTCATTTGTGTCCAAGCCAAAGTCCATTCATGGGCAGATGCATTATTACTTATTATTATTAGCCATAATGACAACAATGCACAGTTTTATGGCATCTGAACATTGCAAAGTGCTTCGACATCAGCCTGAGTTGTGACTCTTCCCTCTATGGAGACTAGAAAAAGTCTATGGGAAAACATCAGGCTCACGTGCAGCGGAATCGGATGTCGAGATTCAGGGGACAGTTGGTACCCACAGAAATTCCTTCACTTAAACTGCTGAAAAACAAAGAAGCCAATAGGAGCCCTATTCTTGAATTGGCCAGAAATTCTCAGCGCTAATTGCATACCTCATAGGATTAAAAATTCTGAGCCAGGTGTGGTGGGGCACACCTTTAATCCCAGCCCTTGGGAATATGAGGTAGGAGGATCACTTTCAGTTCAAGGCCAGCCTGGAGCTAGAGAGTTGGTTCCATGTCAGCCTGGGTAAGAGTGAGACCCTGCCTCGAAAAAATCAAACAAACAAACTAAAATTCTGAGCACTCAATTGGAGAGAGAACAGAATCACATTGAAATCGTGAGGACCTGAGCTTGATACCCAGAATGCATGTAAAAATGCCTGGTGTAATGGGGCACATATGTGACCCAAGTTCTGGGAAGTGGAGACAGGAGGATCCCTGGGGCTTGCTGGCCAGCCAGTCTAGCCTAATTGGAGAGCTCCAAGCCATGAGAAACCCTGTCTCAAAAGAGTGGATGGTGTTCATAAGGATGACATTTGAGGTCGTCCACTGGCATGTCCATATGCATACATGTTGACACATGTATGCATTAAAAATTGAATGAACAAAGAGATAAATAAATAAATCTGAGCATTCAGGTTTCATCATTGCTACCCTTCCCATTTCATTCCTACAGCCCATCTCCAAATACCTTGCTAAATCCCGAGTTCTCTTCCTGCCTGGATTCCCCACCTGTGTCTCTGGCCTCTTTGCCCATAGTCCCCTCCACCCCGATTCCTCGGCTTTTCTTTCAACAGCCAAACTTTTTCCTGCTTCAGCACTCAAAGCTGCCTTTCAACTTTCATGGACCTAGTCTTTCATCAAAATTTAAAATTGTATTTTATGACTATTGGTATAAAAATGATTGTATAAATATTACCTATTAAAACTTTTCCAGAGCTGGAGGTATAGCTCAGTGGTTAAGGGTGCTTGCTTTTAAGGCCTGATGCCCCTCTTTGATTCCCCAGCTCTCATGAGAAGTCAGGTGCCCAGATTGACACATGCATCTGGAGTTTGGTTGCAGTGAAGGGGAGACCCTTGCAACTCATTCCCCCTTCTCAATTTGCAAATATATATATATATATATATATATATATATATATATATATATATATATATATACAAGACATTTCCATTGGCCTGAAAATTCACTTTTTCCCTCAGTTCATAACAGAAATTTATGGATTTTTTTGTGGATCTTAAAGTACCATGGGCCCCATGTCATTAGTGCATGATGCAGAAGTTTACTGTTTTGGAAACTTTTTAGTTGCTATTCCCTCTAGTTCCAATGCTCTTCCACTAATTGGTCATGCAAGGTATACCCTGGCTTACTCCATGCTTCTGCAAACAGAGGCCACCCCTGGTCACCTCATCAAGGACAGACCTGACATCAAGGGCAGCTAATTATCTCTACCATCTTGTAAGCATCCATACTGCGTGACTTTTCCTGGGGAGATATGAACAAATGACTATTCACCCCAGATAGAACACTGGTAACGCACCAAAGAAATGATTCCACCTAGGACTAGCTTAGTGAACCATTGAGTTTATTGGGGTTACTTACAGGGTGACTCAAAAACAGCTGTATCATCGAAAACCCCCTCACGCCCCAGCATGGGTGATGACTCATGAAAATTGCACCCCTGAAAATCACTACAAAACTTGCAGGCAGCTCCACCAATCAGATTCTCCTCTCTCTAGCAATTGTTTACTGGTATTTTTTAAACTTTTTATTGATCGCGTCCATAATCATAGATCATAAGCCATTATGATTCCCTCCCTACCCTTCCCCATTTCTCTTCCCCTTCTCAATTAGTCTCTGTTTTATTTCGGTGTCATCATCATTTCCTACCATATTGTGCAGGTATTATCACGCACCACGAGGTCATGAATATCAAGGTCATTTTGTGTCTGGAAGTTTGCATTGTAAACAGTCCTCCCCTTCCTTTGGCTCTTACAATCTTTCCACGACCTCTTCCGAAATACACCCTGAGCTTCAGGAAGTGTGATAGAGATGTCCCAGTGCTGAACACTCCACTGTCACTTCTCAGCACTGTGACGTCTTTTGAGTTATCCCAGTGGTCACCGCCATCTGAAAAAGAGAAGCTTCTCTAGCCAAGAGTGAGAGTAGCATTATCACTTGGGTATGCTCATTTAAAAACACAAAGTGTTTGTATGGGAGTTTAGCCAGACAACAGCTGGTGTTACTCCCCTAGGGCTCATGAGGGGAGGGTGGAGCAGGCCTTGTGAATCTTGTAACTTTCTGAGCTTCCTGAGCCTGGAACAGTGCAAGACTTTCCCTCCTCACTGGGAATGTATCAACTCTCGAAATAGTCATAGAACAATCTGACAACCTGTTGGATCTTTGTGCATGTTTTACTTGTGTCAAACTGGAATGAAAATTTTGTGACACTTGGACATTCTGTCGCAGCAGGGTCCCTAAATGCCTAGCATACAGGAACAAATCTGTGGCCTGGATATTTACCCTATATATCAAAGTCTTCATTTTCTAATCTATAATGAAGAGTTAAAGAGAGTGTGAAGGTAGAAGGAAAAACATTTCCTGCTCTAGTGACAAACCTCACGGGAGATTTTCAAAAGGCTGGAGACCAGGGGCTGGGGACTAAGCCTTTTAAGACACAGACCTTTGGGGGACATTCTGCATTCAAACTATATCATCTTTCAAAATTCTCTCTTAAGGAACAAAGGGCTTAATAGCTCTTTGGGAAGCCCAGGGCTTGGCCGGAGTCAGGCCTTCAGGGATTCTGAGCTGTGGCAGTGTCCTCAGAGCCTGGTTAGCTCCCTCTCTCCTCCTCCTCCTCAGGGAGCTTTCATTGCAGCCTCTCCACCACAGCAGGATGGCACAGCTCTCATCCCTCTGCCCTCTCGTATTGAGCATGGGAAGAGAGAGAAGCATTTCCCAGAAGATTCTGTTGTGTCTCAGCTCGGATGAGACAGAGTACCAGTCAGAGTGCCCCAGTGCCCAAGTATCATGACCCATCATCGGCCTGGGTGAAGGGATGCCCCTGGGGTACAGGGACCAAAAAGGAGTAGGAGACGCCCCCACCACTTCAGTTACAGGAAGTAGGGTGTATGGACACCGAATGGCCAAAGGCAAATGTCCACCACGCTTGGCTCCAGAAAGAAAGGGTAATGGATTAGTTTGGCATAAAAAGCCTGGACTTGAACTAAGAGGTTGCAGGGACGTGTGCTCACTGTCGGATGCCCTAGGGAAAATGTAAAAAGATCTTAGCAAATAAGAAGGAAAATTAGGGACTCCTTGCCTTATAGTTCTTGTATCTTGCTATAAGTAATTCCCGGGACCTAAGAAATGAGATGGACATGTGAATTTTTCTGAAACATCACCATCTGAAACATTTCATTTTATTTTCAATGCAGCTTTGGCTTGAGCTGGGTGTGGATGGAGTTGTATTACCATTGTTCATGAAAGGAAGGAACTTGAACCCTAAGGAAGAGGCTGCACTAGAGATTCCTCTACAGCTGTTTCTGGCTGGATCAGCTTAGGCAAGTCATTTCTGTGCCTTGGAGGGGCTGGGCCAAGGCCAGGTGTCTTTCAGCCCAGGCTTAAGTGTGAGGCAAGTGAGTTTGGCAACTGTTTTGCTTTATTGTATCTTAGCACAGAGAGAAGAGAACAATGCTCCCTAGCATCCCTGGTAGCCACAACCCACCCAGGAGACCCCCAGGAGCCACCTTCCAGGCCTACAGTGTTGAGGTCAGTGGTGATGAATGCTCTTGTCAGTGGTGTGTACTTAAAATTCCTGTCCCCCTCACCTCTACTCACTCTGCTATGGGACATGGCTGCTCACACCAGCTTATAGCACACTTTCCTTCCAGACTATGAATGAATTGTTTTCATTGAGTCACAAGTTCCCTTGCTGTAGTCGCCTCTTTAGACAGAGAAACAAAATAAGCTAGGAAATTGATTGAATACAGTTCAGACAGCACCACACTGTTTCGTCGACTTCCTCCTTTCTTCCTCCCTAATGAATTTTCCTAACTGGAGATATCATTGGAAAAATGGCAAAAATGAAGATTCAGTCAGGCTGTTCCTTTGTAGAGAGTAGGGATGTCAGGCTGGGAACTGGGCTTCCTGCTACCTGTCTTGCAGAATAAGAAGTCAACAGGTGTGTAAAATCCTTTGCAATCCTTTGGCTCAAGGTGTGTAACAACAAAATATCTTTGTTTCTTTTGGCTGAGGACAAGGTCCCAGAATACTTTACTTCTTATATCCCCTTTCCTTACCAAAAAGACAGGAAGCATGTGTCTTTAATTCACTGATAGATTTATTGACTTGTTTATTTATTTATGGTTTTGGTTTTCCCAGATAGGGTCTTGCCCTAGCCTAGGCTGACCTGGAATCACGATATAGTCTCAGGCTAGTCTCGAACTCATAGTGATCCTCTTACCTTGGCCTCCTGAGTGCTGGGATTAAAGGCATGCCCACCACACCATGCCACTGATAGATTTATAAAGCTTATACTGATTTCCTTTTCCTTGGGGGAAAAAATGATGTTCAGAATTTTAGGCATGGTGTGATAATCTGGTATCAGAACATGGATTCCTATTATTAAGCTCTGTGATTCTTCTGAGACAACTCAGTCTTTCTTCCTTTCCTTCCTTCCTACTGCCCCTCATATTTATGCTTGAAAAGCTAGGGAAATGAAGGACGACTCTGGGGTCAGAAGCATCAGGATGGACAATTCAGCACATATCCACCTCTCCATGGTCTCATGAATGAATGAATGAATGAATGACTTTCTCCATCTGGACTTCCCTCTCCTACTCCCCTCTCTTATTACTCCCCAGTAGCTCTCCTTTTCCACATCCATTAGCAGAATCTCAGGACTGCCTTTTACCCAACTGCATCTTCCTGTCCTCTGTCTTCTCACACAGGGAATCCCTCCATCTCCTTTTTTAAAAAATATTTATTTATTTGCAAGCAGAGAGGAGGGGGGAAGAATAGATATACCAGGGCATCCAGCTGCTGTACCACTTTGTGCATCTGGTTTTATGTGAGTACTGGGGAATCAAACTTGGATCTTTAGGCTTTGTAGGCAAGCACCTTAACCACTGAACCATCTCTTCATCCCTCTTTTCCATGTTTTATTTGACCTTTTATTTCTTTAATTTAAAGGAAACCTGGGTGTCGGTCATGCCACGATCCTCTTACCAACAATCTCCAAGGAACCACTCGTCTTGCACCCACTCTGAGGCAGAGGACCCCTCTCTGGACTCTGAACGCTGCTAACTGCAGACAATTGTTTCACTACATCCACCTCTGATGCTTACCATCCACCTGTGCCTGTCTCTCTCCATCCCTCCCACCATCCCTGTCGTCAGTCTCTCTGCTTCTTGTCATTCCAGCAGCCAGTGGTCCAGGGCTCTCATTCATGACAACATAACTCTTCCGATTCTTGACCTCTGGGGCTTTAAGGGCAATCATTTCCATAATTTTTTACTGGGCTACTGGTATGGTCTCACTTTCCCCCTTATTTTTCCTGTCATTCTGAACTGTACTACAAGGTAGCTGCTCTCCCAAAATGACTCCTAAGAACGTTCCCCTGTCTATTCATTCATGTTTCCACAGACATCACAAAATTCTCTTGATTCTGGACTGGCCCATGTAGAGTGTGATGGAAATGACACCTGAGATTGCTGATGCCAGGTCTTGAAACAAGTACTTGCTCTTGGGGAGACACGTGCCATGTAAGAAGTCTGAGGTCTCCACACTGTGAGGACGTCCATGCTGGCCACCCAAGGGGCCTGGAGAGAGATGAGGGGGGCAGCTGGTGGCCACCAGGAGTTTCAATATTTCCAGAAGAGGCTTCAGAAATGTAAGTGAAGAAATCATGTTGGGTACTCCTCCACATAACTTCAGAAGTGAGAGAAATAATAAGGTGTTTTCATTATTTAAAGCCACTAAGTGTGGAATAATGTGTTATGCAGAGATAAATAGCGAAATGACCTTCAGCTGTGTTATTTTCTCACTATATACCATTCTAACCAAATTCGAGCTCTCCACAAATTCATTACCCCTGAAATCCCAACCTCCACGCTTTGGAGGTTACAATTACCAACCTTGCTACACTATGAAACCTGGATCCCTCAAAAATGCTCAAGCCTCATCCATCCCCTTTCTCTTCAATGACCCTTCCCTCACTTCTATGATAACACTGTTTGTCCATATGACCCTGCTTCCATTCACCTCTAGGAATCTTCAACAAGGTGTCTGTTTCCTGACATTATTTCCTTTTACTCATTCAAGAATATCAATTAAGGGGCTGGGGAGACGATTCAGCCAGTAAAAAGCTTCCACATGCATGTGCAAATGTGCACGTGTACCCACCCACATAAAAAATATGCACACACATGCACATGCCAAAAAAGAATATTAACTAAGAACTGGCTACATACACTGTTTTAGGGATACAGTAGGAAATAAAATAACCACCTAAATCAAATTTCTAGTGATAGCTGATGATTTCTATGTTGAAGAAAAAGCAGAATAAAGGTGGAAGGTGAAGGGCTTCTCCCTGTGGTCATTGTCCGCACAGCTTAGTATCAGTACTGACTAGTATAAGTAATTAGTAGAGTACTTAGTATAAGTACTATGCCTGGGCTCCCTTTCCAGAGGCAGGTCCAGAAATGCCTCTAGGCCGAGTCTGAGTCTCTTTACTGGGTTCCTCTTCTGTTTAAATTCTCTCAGTGATAACAGTTGTCACCTGCCCGATGGCCAATGTTGATTCAGGTGTTTTTGTCCACAATTCTAGTCCAGTTGTTGGTGGTGGGAGAACCAGACCGGTACCAGGTACTTGTTTGTGATGAGAAGTCCTGATGGGAGAGGGAGACTGGTTACTGCACATCTCCAGCCTGGAGATGTTTTCTCATTACAGTTAGCCTCAACTCCACGATTCCTCTTCTCCTCATTCTCATGCTCCCCGGATGGAGTCACCTTCTCGTTGCTTTGACCAAATCTCTGACCAGAGGGAATTTAAGGAAAGAAGGGTCTATTTCTCTGAGAATTGAAGGCATGATGAAGAGACGAATGCAGACTAACATGACAAGTGTTAAATGGGGACCTGGCTAAACTTAACCACTGAATTTCTCAGGAGAGTAAAATACAGTCTTATTTGCCCCAAGTTAGCTGTTCAGGGTGATACTGAGATCTGAGGACTGGCAAAGAAAATCTGAAATCATTTGATCTCACTCCCATAGAGGGGTGGTGAGGGGAAGACAAGGGGTTGGGTTCTCTGTGGATTGGGAACAGGTGGGGCTGAGCAGGGTTGCAGAGACTGGGAAAGAGTCCCCACTGCACAGGAACGTTCCATTTTCTATCCTTTCCTCCTTTCTCTATCTTCCTCTCCTCTTCTTTTCCCCTAACTGACCATAATATGGCCAGTTTCAAACATTAGTCTTATTTCTTATATTTATTGAATTCAATATCACTTTAAGAGCTTAAGAGATACTTTGTCTTCCTTTCTTTTTTTCAAAGAAATTATTAGTAAAAAGTGTTTTCATTTCCACATGGCCAATAATTATTTTTTAGTGGCTCTTTTACGACTCTTGTAGGAGAAAGAAAGTTCCCCACTCTAAGATGATTCCTATAATGCTTAAAATATGTGGCATTAATGGCTTTTCTTCAACAGCCATTTACCATAGAGAGCATCACATTCAGCCTTTATTTCCCTTGCAACTTTCTAGAGAGGCAAAAGCTCTCCTTTGGTCATCTTTCCCTTGACACTAAAGGCATGTAATAGGGATAGCCTCCCAAAGGTTGCTAGCCTGCAACTTGTTCTATGAAGAGGAGGAATAAGCTATGATATGGCTGAGCCTTCTACCCCAACACTGAAGTTCCTTCGAGAGGCTGTGATCATCATCACGCATAATGCATTTCTTTCAACAATGGCTCTGGTCTTCACTCTGTCATTTAATTTGTTTCCATTCTCATAACCTTGCCCTCACTGCTTAGTTTTTATATTTTATTTTATTTTGGTTTTTCCAGGTAGGGTCTCGCTCTAGTCCAGGCTGACCTGGAATTCACTCTGTAGTCTCAGGGTGGCCTTGAACTCACGGCAATCCTCCTACCTCTGCCTCCCAAGTGCTGGGATTAAAGGCGTGCACCACCATGCCCAGCTCACTACTTAGTTTTTATGACTACCTTCATACAAACACCATTATTTTTGTATGCATTCAGGAATAATCAGGCCTATGAGGTCTCTATCTCTGGCCTACAACAAAGTGAAGGTTTAACCCACTGTCATTTCTCTACTAATT
Source organism: Zapus hudsonius (assembly GCA_004024765.1). Classification (NCBI taxonomy): domain Eukaryota; kingdom Metazoa; phylum Chordata; class Mammalia; order Rodentia; family Dipodidae; genus Zapus; species Zapus hudsonius. Next base: position 27,161 of record PVHP010007123.1, read on the forward strand.
GAAGCCTGAGTGAAGAGATCATTTCTGAACTTGAGTTTGATTATTTAGCTTTGCTGTCTGGTGGTAATGTGTGATGTGCCTAATTAACTTGTTGCCTCCCTATCAGGCTAGAATTGTTTTATTTTGCAGAGTATGAGGAAATGTCCTAGACTTTCAGATGCTGTCTAACTTCTTTCATGTGACTTTCAACCATTTTCTGGCATTGAAATGTGTCCTTCCATCTAGGCACAGCAAATGGCCAGAGATTTCATTCAGCTGCTGAAATATATGATGAATTCCATATTCATTCAAATTAATTAACAAAGCATTAATTACATGCATTTTTAAAATATACAGATCCAGACATGTAGATAAATTTTTTTAGTTTAATCCATGATTTCTATCAGGACTGTGTTCAGCAGGCAACTCATTTGGTATCAAAATGAATGACCATCAGGTCAATGTTTTCTCATTGAAGTGTAGTCATGTGGTACCGTGCTGTAAAAACTTTCTCCTGAGATTTCGTGAATTCATGACTTGATGACAATATTGTGCCACCACCTCCTTTTGTCGTCGTTTCCTGCTACAATCTTCCAACCTCGATGACCTCCCTGCTTTGGGGAAGTTTCCTATTTGTCATTCTTCTCTCTCTCTCATTTCCTGCCATCGCTTGAAGTGACTCCATTTCCATGTTGGGACATATTAAACAGCCCTCTCACCCTCCTGTAATTTCTTATAGACCCCTGGTCTCTTTCTCTCCCAATCTCCACTCTCCTGGACCTTCCTATCACCTGGAAGCTTCAATCTAAAGCTCTTCTCTTCTTAGACTCAAGCTCCTTTCCTTCTGGCACTTGTTCTAGAAGAATCTGGTCTATTCCCTTGGTTTCCATGACCATTTACGAATTCATGCAACTCTCAAGAGTGTTTTCCCTATATTTCTGATCCTTCTTCCAGGTAAATATGTCTGGTTACTTAAGACTACAATAACTAACATTTGTAAAGGAGTTACCATGAAGCATACATACCCTGTTTTAAATGCCCTAAGCTAATTAATGAATAACCCTTGGAGGTAAATTATTTGTAAGCCCTGGATTTTACTCATTCTAGGTTGATATAATCTAGCAATTCCATGAATAAATATATACCCAAAGGAGTTAAAAGTACTCAGAAATTATATCTGTGTTCACAGAAGCACTACTTATAATAACTAAAAGGTGGAAGCAACCAAAAATGCCTATCAGTACATGAGCTGATATGAGGTCTTTCTCTTTCTCTCTAATATATATATATATATATATATATATATATATATATATATATATATATATATATATATATATATGTGTGTGTGTGTGTGTGTGTGTGTGTGTGTGTGTGTGTTTAAAAAAAGAAGGAAATTCAGACACATTCTACAAACACAAATGAACCTTGAAGACATTATAGTAGGTGAAATAAGTCAAGCACAAAATAACAACTATCACATGCTTTCACTTATATAAAGTGTCTAAAATAGTCAAATTCACAGAGACAAAGCAGAAGGGCAGTTCCAGGCTCTAGAGGTAGAATCAGGTTTTACTGTTTAATGGGTACAGAGCTTCAGTGTGGGAAGATGAAAACGTCCTAGAGATTGGAAGTGGTAATAATTGCACAATGTGAATGCACTTAAAGATATTTAATTTACACTTAAAGATAGCTGAGGGTTGGGGCTGGAGAGATGGCTCAGCAGTAAGTGTGTTTCCTGTACAAGCATGAGGGCCCAAGACTGCACAAGTTCAAATCTGCAGAACTCACATTAAAGAGCTGGGCTTGGCCACAAACACCTTTAACAGAGACTTGGGACATGCTGGAGATCATGAAACAGCAATAACCCCCAGCAAGCTCTCGATCAGTAAGAAACTCTGACTCAAAAGAGGATGTGGAAGAGCAATGGAATGGGGTACCCCACTTTCCTTTCAGGCCCCCACAAATGTGCATACCCCACTACAGGTGAGAGCACCATGCTGCAGGGAGCTCATGGGGTGCCACGTGGATACCACACATCACACACACACACACACACACACACACACACAAACACACACACAAACACGAGCAAAAATAATGGTTGAGGGTTTAATGATAAATTTAGTGATACATATATTTTACCAGAAATTAAAATTATAAAAATATCAAGAGTATAGATGGCAAACCAAAAGTGGGTACAACAGTAAAAACAAGGTATTTATTGTAAAATACAGCATTATCTTATGGCTTGCTAGGAAAAATAGTGATGAAACTTAAAAAACAGCATATTTTTTCTTATAACTTATAATTTTTATTTCGTTTGTTGAAAGAGCTCCTCTTCACTTCTTCAAGCACATTTTAAAGCACACAATATTCCTGTGCATTTATTAATAACTTTATCTCCACTGGCATCGGGGTTTCTTGAATATTTGTCAAAGCAAAGTCACTGATACTGCACATCACCCACACGCAAAGTTGTCCTGGGCCTTATTCACTGGGTTGGGGATGTAGCACTTTTCAAGAGAACCCCACTATTGTCTGTGTATTTTCTGTCTTTTTAAGAATTATTGATTAAGCCAGGTTTAGTGGCACATGTCTTTAATCCCAGCACTTAGGAAGCAGAGGTAAAGAGGATCACTATAAATTCAAGGTCAGCCTAAAACCAGAGTGAGTTAAGGTAATCCTGGGTTAGAGACCCTATTTTGATAAAACAAAAAAAATGATTTATTTATTTACATGTGTGTAGGTGTATATATGTTTGTATGTATATACATGTGTGTATGTGCATATGTGTGTGCATATGTGTGCTTGTGTATGTATGTGCATGTCTATGTGTATACATTTATGTATGCATGTGTATATGTATGTGTAAATGTGTATATGTGTGTATGTGTCTGTGTGTACCTGTGTATATGTGTATATGTGTTTACCTGTGTGTATACCTGTGTGTACCTGTGTGTATACCTGTGTGTACCTGTGTGTATGTGTTTATGTGTGTATGTGTATGTGTGTGTGTGTGTTTGTGTACCTGTGGGGGGGAGGGTGGCAAGTCAGGGCTCTTGATGCTGCAGATGAGCATCAGATGCTTGCACCACTTTTTATGTCTATAGTATGTGGTCAGCTTGGGAATTGAACCAACCCAGACTGGCAGGCTTTAAAAGTGATTACCTGCAATTGCTAAGCCATTTTCCCAGCCCCTGTCTCTGTCTTTTCTTCCAGAACCCTGACTTCCATTCTTCAAGTGATGCTGAGATTTGATTGATCATGCCAGAACTGTCAATGGAAGGTTTTTGACAAGTCAAGGGCTCGTACTTCTTCCTCCAATGATCTTTAAGGGATTCATTGGCTGCAATGTCCAGACACCAGAAATAACAATCACACCACCATCCTTTCCAGCGATCTTCTCTCTGACTGTCAATGCAGGCAATGCACTGGGTGCATCATGCAGAGTCCTAGAGGACTGTGCCGGATGACTTTTCATGGTTTCTCCTTCTATCTCCCTTTCCCAGTGCTTTGGGAGAGTCTCACTTTGACCCAAGAGAAACTCTGATTTCTTCAAGTTTTTATGCAAGGACCTCTGGTGCCTGTAATTCTTTCTCCCAGAGGCCAACCCTTTGCCTAGGGATTGTATCTGACTCAATTAAAATGATCTATAAAAAGCTATGATCAAATTGCACTTATGGAGACCTAAACATAACATGACTATCTTGTGACTAAAGTCTGACCAATACTCATTGCAAGTTTCCTTGCCTTAGAGAAGTTAAAATGTATTTATGTATTAAAACTTTCATTTTCATAGATATGAAGTGGGCATAATTTTCCCTCTTTCTCCTGCTAAGTATAATTAAAAACTCTGGATATTATATAACAGCCCAGACATCCTTCCCTAAAATGATGGTTAATAGAATTTCTCCTAATAAAAATGCAACAATAAAGGATGAAAGACTGGAAACCAGGAAGAAGACAGAGCATGGTAAGCCAAAGTCTACCCAAATGCAATAACTGTTCCTTCTATCCTTGGGTTTTCTGAATTGTTTGATGCTTATGGACAGAATTATATCATTGTCTGATGTGACCAGACATATGCAAAGGAAATTCTCAAGACAATTATAGTAAACAGAGGAAAGATTGTAAGAGCCATGGTGAGGAAGAATATCCAGAGAAATTGCCCCCCTAGCAACAACGTGCTACTTGGGGGTGGGTGGGGAGAAAAATAATCTGGCTACCTCTTGTGCTGTACATAATCCACTACCCCATGGCCAGAACCAGTATGCCCACTGAGGAGGGTCCCCAGTGGGATGGGGACAGAGAGGAGGGAAAAGGGGGAGGGTACCATTACAAGACTTGCTCATACAATGTATCTAATTATTGGTAGTAAAGATATTTAAAAAGGAAATTTAATTGGCTAGGCATGGTGGCATATGCCTTTAATTCCAGCACTCAGCACTCTAGAGACTGAGGTAGAAGTATTGATGTGAGTTCAAGCCTCTTCTGGGCTACAGAGTGAGTTCCAGGTCATCTTGGGCTAGAGTGGTAATAAGAATAACCACTAAAAACATAGAAAATCATAAATATGCTTTATTAAAATTCCTAAACTTTTTAAACATGGTCAGCCCACAGGAAGGCAATAATAAGAGAAAGAAATCAAAACTAGGAAGAACATACAAAAAATGAAATAAATAAAAGACATAAGCTTTGAAATATTAACAGCTATACTAAATGCACATTGTCTAAATTTAATAATTAAAAGTTAGAGGTTATCAGAATGTGTTAAAAACTATGTTCTAACTCCAGATTTTCTATAAGAAATTTATTTCAAATATGATGCTACAGACTGATAGAAAGTCCAGTGATAATACTGTAACCTATTGAGCAAGTAGTGGGCGTCAACTGGCAAGATGGGCCATGAGTAGTAGGGGAGAGAATCTAAGCCTGTCAATAATTGATCAGTCTGACAACCCCTGGTCCCAGCCACTGGTTCCTTCTCTCACTGAGCTGTTGACCAAAGTGACCCATGAGGATCCAAAAACAAGACAGAACTCTGTCAAGCTCTTGAATGACCTCCCCAGGCCTGAGGCAAAACCCTGTTGCTGAAGAAACCACAGAAAGCCATCGATCAGCATAGAGAGATAACAACTCACTGTTTGCCCACTAAATAATGTAATTCATTATGGACAATAAATATATATTTAAAAAAAAGGAATGAGGAAGCTGCCAAGAAAAAAAAGTCCAGTGATATAAAAATATAAATCATGGAAATATAAACCAAAGAAAAGAATAAAATGGCTCTGTAGTTACTTTACCCATTGCTTTGAACAAATACCTGACCAGAAACAAATTAATAAAGGAAAGGATTCAATTTGGCTTGCAGTGCCGGGGGTTGGGGGATGGAGGGATTGGGGGGAGGGGTTGCAGTGCTGAGGGGAGGGGACACACTCCATCATTGTGGGGAAGGCAGGCAGCAAAAGCATGAAGTAACTTGTCATATTGTAGCACAGGTAGACAATAGAGAGGAAGTGGGAGCAGTCTATAAAACTCCAAGGCCAATCCCAGTGACCCACTTCCTCCAGCAAAGCCCCACCTCTTAAAGGTTCCACAACTTTTCCAAATAGTATCACCAGCTAGGGCTAAGGACCAAGAGTTCAAACACATGAGCCTATGGGGAACATGTCACATTCAAACCACAACAAATGATATGATAAGATCAGATAAAGTAGATTTTAGCCAAAGGGAGAAATTTTAAAAAGGGATATTATTGAATGTTTAAAGGATCAGTTTTCCCCAAAGTAGTAATCTTAAACAACCAGGTGCCAAGCAACGGAACTCTAAAATATGTGAAATAAAAACTGATACATGAAAGAAAAAAATAGGTAAATCATCAAATATCTTTGGGAACCTTTGTCAACAAAGAATAAAACCACTAGGCAAAAAAAATCAACAAAGATATGGATGTTATGGTTGTCAATTTGAATGGATTAAGAAGCACCCAGGAGATTAGTAAAGCAGACCTCTGGGCATATCTGGGTAGGGGAAAGACCTTCCCTGAATGTAAGTGGAACTACTCCGTTGCTAGGGGTTCAGAGGGAAGAGAAGGAGGAAAAGAAAGCCCACAAGCTCTCTCTCTCTCTCTCTCCCTCCTCACTGACCATGAGGCCAATAGCCTCTGACCTATGTTCACACTGCCTTGATGTTCACCTCACCACAGGCCCAGAAGTAACAAAGTTAACTGAGACGTCTGAAACCATGTATCAAAATAAGGGTTTCTTCCCTTGGACTTGTTTTCTGGAGTATTGTGTCACAGTGATGAAAACTAACAACACCACCAACCAATATATAAAAATGTATAGGGGCTGGAAAGATGGATCTGTGGTTAAAGAAGGCTCTTGCTTACAAAGCCTGACCATCCAGGTTCAATTCCCAGTACCCATATTAAGCCAGATGCACAAATTGGAACATGTATCTGAAGTTTGCTTCCAGTAGCAAGACGTCCTGGTGCTTGTTCTCTCTCTCTCTCTCTCTCTCTCTCTCTCTCTCTCTCTCTCTCTCTCTCTCTCTCTCTCTCTCTCTTTCTCCTAACAAATAAATAAATAATTTTTTAAATGTAGACTATTCTACCTAATAGTAACAAAATACACATTCTTTTCAAGTACTCATGATGATCAAGACAAACCATGTTCTCTATAAAATGAACCCCAACAACCAAAAAAACAAAAATTAAAAGAAAACAACAAAACGAAAGTCAAAGTGTGCTTTCAACCACAGTGGAATCAAACACTAAATCAATAACCAACTGCTAACAGGAAAATCATAAAGCAATTAGAAAGAGCAACTACAAAAAGCATTGCTAAGTAATTCATGGGGCAAAAAAGGTTTCAAAATATATTTATTTAAGTAAATTTATTAAATTTAAAGTTAATAAAAATTGAAAAATAAATTTAACTTGAAAGAAAATGAAAATAAGACTTATCAAAATTTATGGTTCAGTTACCTCCTACTGGGAGAGAAAAGGAAACCAAGAAAGGAGCAATTGTGCAATGGAGTAGCCTGGGCCTGGGGGAGACAATCAACAGCTATTAAATTCAGCCAAATATTCCACTCAATGAGGGAGAACCCTTGATTGGAACCGGGGATTCAGGGCGATATGCACCGAATCCCATACTCTTGGGCTCTCAGGAAAAGATGCACTATGTGAGTGACTGTCAGA
>PVHP010007123.1:34446-58104 GCA_004024765.1 Zapus hudsonius
TGACCTCATTCTCCGATGGAGATTGTGTTTGTATTTTTCAGGATACAGCGAGGGAGCTGTGGCCCATATAACCCTACCAACCGACTGCAGGCAGAAAGCTGAGATCCTGGCATGAGATGAGCCACCACAGTCATACGGGGGAGGATCCATATGGAACCCCACAGAGAATGATTGGATGAACAAGGGACCCACATCCATAGCCATTCAATCAACAAAGGATAAGCCAGTGTGACAGAAACCAACGAATCTCGACACAAAAACCCCTAAGCTCACAACACTAAAGCAGCCTCAATACTCACCCACCAAGACTCAGGGAACTGAGTGGAAGAGGGGGCGGAAAGATTGTAAGAGCCATGGTGGGGGAGAATATCAGAGACTTGGCAACCCTCAGTAACAACACACTTGGGTCAGGAGAACCCGACTGAAGACTGGGCTATCCATGGTCCCCTACCACAAAGACTGATACTGACGGCCCACAGAGGAGGATATCCAGCTGACTGGGGATGGGGAAGGGGGGCAACGGGGAATTGGGGATAACAACTCATGGTTGGCCCACTAATCAATGTAACTCATTATGGACAATAAAGAAAAAAATTATGGTTCAGAACTAAAGCAGGACCAAGAGGGAAATTTATAGTATTAAATTAATACCTTAGAAAAAGAAGAAATGCCGCCAATCAATAATCTAAGTTTCTCCCTCGAGGACCTAGAATAAACCTAAAGCAAGTTTAAGGAAATAATAAAGAACAGAAATGTGAAATTGAAGACAAGAAATCAAGAGAAAAAAAAATCAGGACTTCACAAAGCTGACAAATTCCAGAAAAGCTGACGAAGAAGAAAAGGGAATTGAAAAAAGTGCTAAATACAGGACTTGTAATGTGAAAACACCACAGACCTTACAGACATCAGGAGAAGAAGGAAACTCCACCTTCTCCTCTTCTCTTCCTTTTTCTCTCCTCTCCCCTCCCCTCCTCCCATTTCCTCTTTTCTTTTGCTCTCCCTTGCCTTCCCTTTCTTATCCTGAACAGTTTGGTTCTGAAGCCTAATGGTGAGACAGAGCGAGGAAAGTGTTGAAGCTTACTTAAGGTGGGAGGCAGCAAGGAAAGACCAGTTATGCCCTAGACGTGCGTTCAGAGACAGAGCTGGGTGATGAGGGGTGTGTGTGTGTGTGTGTGTGTGTGTGTGTGTGTTGGGGGCAGTTCATCAGAAAGCACTGGAAGATGAGTGGGGCTTGGAGGGTGCAGCAGGGCTGAGATAGCAGGAGAGTAAGCAGGAAGTTGATTTTCACTGTAGAAGAATGGCCTTGCAGATAGGAGAAAGAAGCCAGTTAGAATGAACACTGGTATGGGTTTAAAAATCCATGGTATCAGTAGGAACTCGTGGTTTTCAATAGACAGCTATATTTAGGAAAAGATGAAGATAGGAATGTGTGTTTATGAATCTATATGTGTGTATGTATATATAGATTTCCTGGCTCTGACTATTGAGAGCCATCACTCGCCCTCAGGACGTAGCTCCTAAGCATTCTTCCCCACCAAGGGAACCAATGTTCCTTTGAGAAATGACTGTTTAGAAGAGCCAGTAGGGAGGTAGGAAATGACCGGTGACAGCTGGTTGGAGAAACACAACATGAGTCTGAAATATCCTAATGGCAGAAGCGTAGGAAGTGCCCGGTGATGTCACAGGGACATGAAAACCAGCCCACTGGCTGAATCTGGGGCAGTTTAGACACATAAATAAGTAATGCTAAGAATGGAGAATAAGCAATTGAATAAGGAAGTCATGAATTCATTCTGATACACACTAATGAATAAACTGAAAGATTGATGAGGAGTGTAGCAGGGTTACTTATTAATAACATAAGGGAAAAGAATAGCTTGAAAGTGAAGAAAACTGGCAGACACCACTTTAATCAAGTGATCAAAGTAAACATCATCAGTAATGGAAGGAGATGAAATCACACGACACCTAATAAGGTACATCACTCCTTTGATTTCCCCGGCAATAATGCATAACCTGAATCTGAAAACCAGGCAACATCACACAAAATGCAACTGAGGGACATGTAACAAAACAATTGCCCTGTAACTTTCAAAAGTCAAGGACTTGAAAGTCAGGGGAAACTGAAGATTTCCTGCTGACTGAAGGGGTCTATGGAGTCCTGACAAGAAGCACAATCCACAGTTCTGAGCTGAATGAGAAGTTTGGCAAAATGTGGCTGAGGTTTGGGAATTTGATGGTAATGATGTATCCATTTAATTTCCTGACTTCCTGGTTGTCTTCTGATTACTTATGCTGTGCGTCTATTTGTAGGAAATCAGTGCTAAAGAATTGGGGAGTAATGGTGCATAAGGCTAGAAACTTGCTTAGGAATGGGAGGGGTTAGAGATAAAAAGTATACATAAACTGAAGGGTTCCCACACTGAATCTGGCCTGTGCAACATGTTGTCTGTTCAACACAGCAGTTTAAGGACATGAAAAGAACAGCAGTTCAAACCCTCCACCTCTGAAATCTTTCATGGCTAGTGTTGTCTCTTCAATGCTACATTCATAACATGAAAATATCACTGTCATATTTTTTAAAGTTTATTTACCTATTTTTTTTTTGTGTGTGTGTGTGCATATGAGCCCCAGAGTCCTTTGGCACTGCAAATGAATTCCCGTCCATCTGTATGTGGATGGCTGGAGAATTGAACCTAGGCTGGCGGGCTTTGCAAGCACATTAATCTTTGAGACATTTCCTCAGCCCAACATCTTGAGATTCCCTTGAGATTTTTGCTTGTATGTTGCTCAATTCTAAAAGTTCTCAGCAAGAACCATGACACCAACCCAAACTCTAGTCAGGGAAGTAGAAATCTACAATTGGAAGCACTGGTTAGAGATTCATAAACCACTCATTTTTTACTAGGAATATTTTTAATATCCAACCCCCCCCCCAGATCTGAATCCTCATTTGTATATGACCCCAGGTTACCGACCTTTGAGAGGAAACTGTGGGAAGAGGTAGAGGGCTTGCTTGCTTTGAAAATTTTCCCATCATCTTTGGGAAAGTCATGACTCTGAATGATTGGCCCAAACTCTATTTTCTGATTATGCTTTTTGGTCGATTGTGAAGTGGACTGTAAGCTTCTCTTTAACTTTAATGTGTGGACTCCATTTTCACTGCAGGTCTTGAGATACACAATAAACTAATGAAGGAGTATGATCACACGTGTGTGTGTGTGTGTGTGTGTGTGTGTGTGTGTGTGTGTATACATATGACTATCTTAGTCCCCCAGGACAACAAGCATATTTCTGTTAGAATAATAAAAAGTCTTAATACAAATAAAAAAGAGCAAAAAGACTTGCACGAAGCTACCAAATGGCACGGATGCTTATTTTGATGGTTTTTTTTTTGTTGTTGTTATTTTGAGGAGATTTTAATTATGCTCTCTCACTACACATTTCAAGGGGTTTTAGAGATTAATAAGCGTGACAAGCAGATGAGGAAACAACATAAACTGTCACCAGGTGAATTCCCTGGGTGCATGCGTAGTTCTGCTTGCCCCCATGAGAAACTAGAACTCATAAAAGCCTGTTATCACAGGGATGGTAAACAGATGCCAGTTACAAGGCGTTCTCTTTAAGGTGGTCTTCTGTGGGGTGTCCTCCGTGCTTCTGACAGACATTCTGAGGGTCCAATTCCCAGATCCCTTAGATTAAAGCTTGTTCCCTGAATCTTCAGTGTGATAGGAAGGAAAGAGGTGGGATAAAAGAGAAAGGGTACAGGGGTCATGGTTTCTGGAGTCATAGCTGTAGCATTAAGTTCCCAAATGAGACCCCCATAGGGGCTGGAGAGATTGCACAGTGGTTAAGGTGCTTATGTACAATGCCCAATGACCCAGGTTGGATTTCCTAGTATTCATATAAATCCAGATGCACAAGGTGATTCATACATCTGGAGTTCATTTCACTGGCTGGAGGCCCTGGTGCCCATTCTCTCTCTCTCTCTCTCTCTCTCTCTCTCTCTCTCTCTCTCTCTCTCTCTCTTCTCTCCCCTTGCAAATAAACAAATAAAATATTTTTTAAAAAGAAAAAGCCACAAACTTCTAGATCAACTCTGGATGATGTATGTTTGTGAACTTTATTTTACTATTTAATTTTCAAAATTATTGGAAAATGACTTTAAAATTCCCTAGATTACCAGAGGCTGGTGTTATCAGCTAACTGAGCCTCGGATGGGACATTCTACAGAACCTTTTATGGCAAGCAGATTTACTACATTGGAATTTTGACCTCCAGAAAGCATACTAAGCTTTATCTATGTCCTTCTTTCAAATGACCCTATTAAATTTGCTGGCATGGGGGTAAATAACACACAGCCGGCCTCCTTGGGTTTCCTCATTTATATCTTATGGTATCTGGCCCTGAGGTGCCATCATAAGATACTCCATCAGTCAATAACGTTTTAAGGGGCAGACAATCCATTGCATTAAACATTCATATTGATTGTATGATCAATTCTGGTTCTAGAAACATTGTAAAAGGATGAGAGAAGTTCCTTAAAGTAGGGGCAGAAAGAGTTTGCCTATATCAAATTGGATTGATCTAAAATATAGCAACTTGTGTGAAAGACAGAAAAGTACTATATGGTAAGCATCTACGATACCAGCACTTCAGAGGCAAGAAAATCACCAGTTTGAAGCTCACCTGAACTAGATAACAAGCTTCAGAGCAGCTTGGGCTATGGTGCTAGTCTCTCTCAAAAAATCCAAAATAATTAATAAGAAATGAGTGAACGAATAACTAAGTGAATGAATGAATGAACGGAAACTAAGTAAAATCTAGAATTCAATGGCAGGGATTGCAGGAATATTTAATAAGAGCCAGGCAGGTGGCAGGCAGCCAGGACCTGATTTTTACCATTGCTTCTCTTTGGTACATCTTTCTAGGTCAGGTCTTAGCAGCTACAGCTCTCAATTTTTGCTCCCCCATAGTCACAGCTTTGCATTTTGATAGTACAAACTCTGGGCTCACTATGTCTGTCCCTCATAGCTGACTTCTTCCTCAAGCACCCCAATTGAACATCGACCAGCTTAGCTTGAGTCAGCTGGTGTGCTTGGTACTTTTCTCTCTATTGTGACTGAAATTCCTAATAAGAAGAAATTTAAGGAAGGAAGAAGGGCTGGAGAGATGGCTCAGCGAATAAGGCACTTGCCTGCAAAGCCTAATGACCTGTGTTCGATTCACTCAAACCCACATGAAGCCAGGTGCACAAGGTGGCACATGCATCTGGAGTTCATTTGCAGCAGCTGGAGGCCCTGGTGTGCCCAGTCTCTCTGTCTCCCTTCTCTCCATCTCCCTCTGCTTGCAAATAAATAAATAAATAAAAGTTTTAAAAAGGAAGGAAGAGTTTATTTCAGCCTATAATGGGAGGTTACAGTCCATCATGGAGGGGAAGATATGGTTTTTAAAATGCATGAAGCAGCTGGTCACATGTCACCCACAATAAGAAAGCAGAGGGTGATGACTGTCGGAGCTCAGCCACCTCTCTCCTTTCTCTATGGTCCAGGACCCCAGCCCATGGCATGATGTCACCCACAGTTAAGGTGGGCCTTCCCACTTCAACTAACCTAATCTAGATAACCCCTCACTGGCATGCCCAAAGATTCATTTTCTAGGTGATTCCAGGTTCAATATAAGCCATCACAGCTGGTTCACACAGATAACCCTTTGTGTCCAGTCAGGTGGAATTTAAGTTGCTTAAATCAAAACTTAAGCACATGAGCTAGAGTTGCTTGATACAGGAAGGGAGATAAGAATTGTCATCGCGTGAAAGTCATGGGTGTGTTGGGAATTTTTCACACGCATAGATTTCAGATTCAAATAAAAGGTGCTCACAGGTATGATGGCTTGTATGTGAAAGTGACCCAAATTGTCATCTCTCGTGCATGTAACGTAGGCATGTTAACATGGAGTAACAGTTGTCCCTATAGTTACATTATGCCTGCTGTTTTAAGTTATGAGGCTTCAGCTGCAAGTGACCCATAATCTAGATATTCTGCCACCTATGACTTAAAGGCACAGCCCATGGAGCTTATGTAACATACGTTTTGTGTGGCAAAGTCTTTTTGCTTCGGATTTTTATTACTTAACTCAAAACATATGATGAAACTGAAACCCTTTGACATTGCTGTAGGAGTGTCCATTCTCAGAGGCCTTTCAAAAAGCAATTTGGAGAAGTGTACAAAGACCTTTCGTGTGTATCTAGCCTCACTTCAATTGGGTTTGGCGGTTACTTAAGCTGGTTACATGGTTGGTGCTCAGTGGAAACTCATTGGCAGATTAGTTTACACCTTATTTGCTTTTTACCGCTCACATCTCTCGGTACGGCTTGCCTCACTGTGTGAGGCCTTTCAGGTTGACATTTGAATGACCAGAACAACATTCGTGAGAACAGATCCAAATGTGTGCATGTGGTTAGTGTGACTGAACATAAATGATGAGAACAGACCTTTGTGTTTGAGTTGGCTTGTGAATCCAGGCTCGCAGGACAGCTTTGGGACGCGATGACTGAAAGCAAACTTCACTGATGAGAGGGGTGGGTTTTAGGTTGTTCACTCTAGAATATGAAATTCCTCCCTTCTAGCATTTTCTTGGTTTGGCTCAACTCAGTGCCATTTGCAGCCAGAATTCATCACCTTGCCCAGCGTACAATAACCTGTCTCTTTTCTTCAACAATGGCCCATTGTCGCAGCTGGGGAGAAGGCTACGTGCAGGATGTGTTTGCACTGTTACAGGTTCCAGAGCTCCTTTCCTTCCCACTCACGCTTCCATCTCTTCCACGACAGTGTACTTACGTGTATCTTCCATTATGCTCGCTCCCAATGACCTTCCCTTGTCCCCCATCCCCCTCTGCTGCTCTCCTTCCTCTTTCCTAATTGTGCCCCTTCTAACCTTCACGTCTTTTTAGTTTTTAAGCTGGATTCTGCACGTGAGAGAAAACACGAGACAGTTGTCTTTCTGAGTCAGGCTTAGTTTCCTTAACACATAATCTTCCGTTGCATCGTTTTATCCAGCAATGCCGGGATTGCATTCTTTCTCCACAGTCGAATGGAACTCTATTGTGTGTGTCTAACACTGCGTTCACCCATTCCTATGACAGTCTATTACAGTGTGCTGATCCTTTGGAGGACAGTCTCCAAGGAGTGAGGTCCCCTATTGACTAGTCAGGGGCCATTATGGCAGAAAGGGTTGCAGCTTGATTCCACAGCTTTGTAGTATGGAAGGTGGTTCTTGTACATTCCTGTGGTCTGTCCCAAGAGGCACATCGCTGCTGGTTTACTACTTCAGGATGGTTGTTCCCAGGACTGCAAGAGGGGACGGGTGAGTGCCAAGACACTGCTTTCTCCTTGTGGACAAGCCCAGGTAGATGCCATCCTTACCCATGGTCAGTCAGGGACTAGAAACCCCTTTCTTCTGAGGGTGTTCGATGCTTCTACGTAGAAATGATTTTTTTTAAACATTTTATTTATTTATTTGAGAGAGAGAGAGAGAGAGAGAGAGAGAGAGAGAGAGAGAGAGAGAGAGAGTGATTGGGCACAACAGGGCCTCCAGCCACTGCAAATGAACTCCAGACACATGCATCTTCTTGTGTATCTGGCTTTACATGGGCACTGGGGAATCTAACTCAGGTCCTTCTGCATTGCAGGCAAACACCTTAACTGCTAAGCCATCTCTTCAGCCCTAGAAATGGAATTTTTATGTGTATGGTTTTGTTTGTGTGTTTGGTTAGGCATGTGTGTCTGCTTGTTTATGTGTGTGTATGTGCATATGGAGGCCAGAGGTCAATGCCAGGTTCTTCCTCAATTGCTTTCTACTATATTCTTTGAGAAAGGGTCTCTCAGCCTAGAGCTCATCAATTCAGTTAGACTATCTAGCCAATGAGCCCCCTGGGTTCCTTGGCTCCGCCTCCCCAGCACTACTAGTGACTGCAGGCCACACCTCCATTGCCCAGCATTGATCTGGTTCTCCGAATCCAAACTCAGGTCCTGAAGCTTGTGTAGCAAGTGCTTCAAACACATAGCCATCTCCTTGCCCCCAAAATAGCCTTTTTAAAAATTGACATGTTAAATTTAGATTTTGGTTTTGTTTTGTTTTTTCTAGGTAGGGTCTCACTCTAGTTCAGGCTGACCCGGAATTTACTATGTAGTCTCAGGGTGGCCTTGAACTCATGGCAATCCTTCTACCTCTGCCTCTCAAGTGCTGGGATTAAAGGTGTGCGCCACCATACCTGGTGAGGCTGAGTATGAACAGTTCTTTTCTCTCACATGTTTTAAAACTCATATGTTTTAAAATGTCTAAATTCATTGCGTGTGGTAGGGCACACCTTTAATCCCAGTACTTGGGAGGCAGATGTAGGAGAATCACTGTGAGTTTGAGGCCACCCTGAGACTTCAGAGTGAATTCCAGGTCAGGCTGGGCTAGAGAGAGGTCCTACCAGGAAAAACCAAAACATAAAATATATGGTAGAAAATTCTTCATTGTGTAGAATTCAGCACTTGACTGTGAAATTACTTTGAGCAAACTAAACAGTCAGTGTTCACTAAACTTAGAATTTCTGTTAGACTTCTGAGATCTCAACACATCTCTAACCACTTCTGCCATGAGATGTGCCCGGCACGGGTGGCATGTCTGCATGATCAGAACTGAAGAATATTCTAACAAAGTCCATGTTAGGTTGAATACATGCAACTTTTTCTCTTACCCAGAACCTATGCTGAGTGCTACAGAAAAGCAAGTTAGAATTGGGGGCTAGGAAGAACTAGGGGGAAGGTAAAGAGAGGAATTTTGTGTTTGGGGTTTAAAGTGGAATTTCTAGGTTTGCCCCTGAAAAAATCTGCATAAAGGTAAATCGTTGTAGTTCAGTTTATATTATCTCTCTCTTTCTCTCTCTCTCTGTATGCGTGTTTGAAGCAGGGTCTCACTCTATTTCAGACTGACCTGGAACTCACTCTGTAGTCCCAGGCTAGCCTTGAACTCATGGAAATCATCCTACCTGGGCCTCTATAGTGCTGGGATTAAAGGGATGCACCATCATGCCCTGCCACTCAGTTCTATTTTTAAAATATTTTTATTTATTTGTGAAGAAAGAGAGAGAGGGGGGAGGGAGAGAGAGAAAGGGGGAGGGAGATAGAGAAGTATGGGCACACCAGTACCTCTTGCCACCGCAGATGAACTCCAGATACATGTGCCACTTTGTGCATCTGGCTTTACCAGGGAATTGAACCCCGGCTGACATGACAGTTTTTACAAGAAAATGTCTTTAACTGCTGAGTCCTCCATCACCCTAGCCCTATACCCCATTCTTACATTACAATTCTAATTCCTTTTTCAAGGTTTCCTGCTAAGAAAAACCTGTATTTTCTAGGAATTGATGATAATGATACCGGTTTGAGGCTGAGTATGGACAGTTCTTTTTTCTCACAGCTAAGGAGTAACTTTGGGCTTATCTGTCTGCTCCAGACCGTTCAGGATCCTAAGAAGCCTTGGCCTTGGGTCTCTGTGTCCCTGGTTCCCCCAGGACAGTGGGCAGATGTGTCTGTGGAGTCACAACACTGGTCTTCCAGGATGGCAGGGACACTTCCCGTTGCTCACCTGCTTTTACTGTCAATCTCTGAGTTCAACAACAAAGGGGAACTTTCATCTCGTCCCTGGACCTCATTCTTTTCTGGAATGCACTTGGCATTAGAACACACATCCAGGCCAAGAGAAGCTGCTGTCCTTGAACTTTCTGATAATTGAAAAGACAGAGCTAACTCCTAAGCTTTCCCTGGGAATTGCTCAGAGACACTGAGGCCAAGTTGAAATTGCTCTGAAAGTTACTTATTGTTTAAGGCTGGGAGATTAAGAGACATTTGACCTTAATGTCACCTGAGCGTGTTAAAGTCCCCTCAACTCCACATTCTGATCTGGAAACAGCTAGACAAAATGGAAAGTTACATAGAAAAAAAACCCAATTTCTCAAAAGCATCATTCTATGTCATTTCAATCTTATTTAAGCAAATTATTTTTGGAAAAGGCAAACATCTTAATTTTTCCTGATATGGACAGGTATTTCAGGTTTTTTTTTTCTTTATGGAGGATACAGGAAGAAATGCCAATGTTCAATCTGGAACGTGATTAAACATCTGTATTTAATGTCATTGTTTTGTCATAATGTAAAGTTGTAACAGAGAACATTATATTTTATCTTAGCTGTTTAGTAAGATACATAAATAATTAAATTTAAATAAAAGTTTATCAGACTCTTGTGCTATCAGGGTTTTTTCCTTTTATGTTTATTATATTTGTTACTTATTTGATTTTAAACTTTGTTCAAACTAATATTTTCATGTGGATATGAAAAAAGCTTCTTGTGTGTGAAAATGCTTATTTTCCATTTTTTAAATTAATGCTTTCTTGGAGTCTTATATTTAACAGAGAAGAGCTTAAGAAAGTTCCATGAAGCGTTTCTCTAACTTGCAGTTGGATGTGATTGTCTTTACAATGCTGGCTTTCTCCTCAGTGCAACACATTAAGCAGTATTGTTTCAATAGCCCTTGCTGTGTCAAACTGTTATTTCTGGCATTTCATATAAGCACAAGGTCGAGAAGAATAGAAAACACCAAATAAATTTCTCAGCAGGAATTCCAGCTTCCCTTCTCCTATAAGTTCATACTTTTTATTTCTAGAAAGGAAAGAAAAACTTAGAGGCAGAGAAGATTGTCTTACTTTTGCTGTCATTTCTGCTCATGGCATAGAGAACATTACATGTATAATCTTCTATACCACACTAAAGGATTTGTATAGTAGAGGCTGCCTGTAACCCTTTTTGGCTTATATAGAAAGACTCATCTTAAAATTAAATATATCTGGATTCCTATACTTGTATTTTCCCCTGAGTCCTTCCTTATGTAATTCTCCTCCAAGAAAACAAACCTTGATGGAAATCTCCTTTCCGGACCTCTCATTGTCTGGTGCTTTCTAAACTTTGATGTCTGAATGTCTTTAAAAATATTTAATCACTGTAATGCATAAAACAATGTAGAGCAGCCTGACATTGTTTGTCTTTGTGTGGTTGAAAAAAATGCAAAAATAAATTGTTTGTATAGTGCTGAAAATGGAGGTTGGGATTAAATTGACCTAAGGTTAATGATAGGATGAAGATCAACTGTCAAGTAGCAAGAAAATGCTATAGCCCTGGCAATAATTAATGTTGAGCAATGACTGGGGTTCAGATTATTGTAATGAGAGATGATATGCTGTTCTGACTGCCCAGAGGTCAATGTTACTCGGTTTCCTATGGTTCAGGGTAAATAAAGAGGACTTTCTAGTAAAAAAAAAAAGAAAGAAAGAAAGAAAGAAAAATACCAATGTAACTGGATACAATGCACCTGCAGTGACCCAAGGTTCACTGCAGGCTTTGTCAGTAAGTATAAAGAGTTTATAAAATATGTAGCAGCTAATGTTTTATGGACTTTTGTCCCTGAATGGGGATGAGTGAGGAGGTACATCCATGGATGTGTTTATTTAACTGAGGAAAAGAAACCAAAATTATAGTATCCAGATTCCCCTATGTTGGTTATAATCCTATAATTCTAATGAATCTTTTCTCGAGTCCTTCATTTTCTGAATGGCACCATTCTTTCACAATTTATCATCAGTTCGTTGTCCTTGTTCTGATAATGTGTTACATTCATATATCATTAAAGAAACAGATAGATTAGAGCCATACATTATCAGAACAAAGCACTCTGGGGGAGATGTAATTCAGGAAAGATGGGCTCCATCCTGGGCAGTGCAGGTCTGTCAGTCCACAAGACAGAAGGGGCTCCATGTCCCATGGCACAAGAAACCTGGCCTTTGGCTAAGGTGACCCAGGGGCAGAGTGCATTCTGGTTCGTATTGGACCATGGAGTCTTCATGCAAATCCTTGTATGGGGTGAGTTTCAATTTTGTAAAAACAGAGTGGCAGGAGAGTCTCCAATGAGACAGAAGTGTCTGTGGGCTACAAACTGATGCTGTGTGTCTGGGAAGGTAAACTCATTTGAGATGGCAAGCTCAAGTCACACAGGTCACGTGACATCTATAGAATTTGCTGACATGGCTGTATTTGATTTCCCAGCTTTCTCACCGTGAGCATCATTTTCTTTCTTTGACATTTTGTTGAATTTTGTCCTCTATGACAAAGTCTTTAAAAAATAATTTGGTGCATAAGAATAAGAATAGAATAAGGTATGCAGATGTTCGATGCCTCCAGAATTGAATTAAAAAAAATAGACAAAACTTATGTACTTCTACCAAGATGGGTATCTTCTGTTAGTTCTACATGAATGTTCCTGGGGAATGGTGTGGAGAACCCTGCTGTGTGAACTGCTTCTGGGGTGATGGATACCAACAACTCAACTCAGTTAGGCACCAATGACAGAAACCAAGAACCAGTCTTATACAAATGTAACTTGGGAGCATGAATGAGCGGTTACTTATGGAGCACAGACGACTTCAGGGCAGCTACTCTGCTGAAGGATGTATTTCTATCCCTCGCCCAGAAACTGTTCACTATCTAAATATTCTTGGACAGAGTTGAGGCCTTGTGAGCTCCTCCTCCAAATAACCATTCACTATCTATAACTCCTGGGGAGAGGGGTGTGTGGTTTCATGAGCCTCCCCCCACTCCATGCCCAATCTTGTAGGAATCTCTTTGTGATAATTACAGCGCTGTGAACAGATCTAGAAGACAACGGCCATGTCAAGCCTGCAGGACAGCAGTCCACAGGAAACCCCAATATTTCCTTAGCCAGCTTGCAGAAAAGATGGATTCTTTTTTCTTTTTTAATTTTTAAAAATATTTTATTTATGAGCAGAGAGAGAGAGAATATGAGTGTACTGTACTAGACTCTCTTGCTACTGCAGATGAACTCCAGATGCATGCACCACTTTGAGCATCTGGCTTCATATGGGTACTGGGGAATTGAACCCAGGCTAATAGGCTTTGCAAGTAAGTTCACTTAACAACTGAGCCATCTATCCAGACCAAAAGATGGATTTTAAATTTTTTTAAAAAGTGGTTTGTCCATAATGATCTTCATTTTATCAATAATTGGTTTAGGAATTCAACATGAGGAAAGGCTGGACCTGCAGGGCCTTTGAAATGCATGTGGATATGTTGACATGTTCATAACCAGTTTGGTCTGTGACTGGTTCCATAGGGTTGAGATCTTTACAGTAAATGTCAATCACATTACAACTATCTTTATAAAAAACAAACAGACAAACTGGATTTCCTGTCCCTGCCACTTGCAGCTACTAGGTGTGACCTACAAAAAAATCAAAGTTAAAAAAAATAGGATATTAATAATAACTCAAAGACAAGTTGGGTAGAAGCCACGATTGATGGGAAGAATTCCATTAATCATGGTATGGAAGAGAAGAAGAAATTCTGTTTAGGTAGAGACCTCTTACATTGGAGTGAGCCTGCAAGAAAAGTT
Organism: Zapus hudsonius; assembly: GCA_004024765.1. NCBI lineage: Eukaryota > Metazoa > Chordata > Mammalia > Rodentia > Dipodidae > Zapus > Zapus hudsonius. The sequence continues at coordinate 47,955 of PVHP010007123.1, forward strand.
ATTCATTTATCGCTGCTTCCTTTTCTTGCTTCTCTTCCACATCTCCTCTCTCTTTTCCTCCCTCCTTGGCTCCTTTCTTCCCTCCCTCTCTTCCCAGAAAAGGCAATAATCTTTCACTAAGAGCCTACAGTAGAGTTAACACCTTGAGAAAGCATGTTCGATTGAAAAGCTGGCGTCCCGCAGAGGCTTTCCCCTGGCAAGTGGGAGGAAGGATTTGGGAGTTTGATTTTAAAGGTAACTGTTGAGACTATTTGTCACGTGGGCTTTTCCTAGGCAACTTGGTTAGAGATGATTGTTAACTATCAGGCCATTTTCTAAGTGGATGACTTGGATGGATGGATGGATGGATGGATGGATGGATGGATGGATGGATGGATGGGTTATTCCTTAATGGGTCAAATATATACCCCTTAACTGATTGCAAGACATACCCAAAGAGACTGAGAGAGAGAGATAGAAAGAGAGAGAGAGAGAGAGAGGTAGAGAACTGCTTTTATTTTATCAGTTCTAGTTTCTTTATGGAAGTTTGTTACAAAGCAACATATGTGTGGATTATATGCCAGAAAGCAGAAGAGTTTTGAGTGAAACTCATTACAAAGTGGTAACAATTTCATTCAGAAGATATAGAAACAGGCTTGTGGGAAGAGGTGATTACCTCACAAATGAACTTGAGTTCCATTGTGTGTATGTGTTTATCAGTGACCTTGTCACTCAGTAGTGGATGATAAGAGCAGAAATTGAAAGCCATTTTAAAACATTCATTTTACCAGGATAGAGGATTCAGTCTCTGAAGTACCAATAGATTAATTCATTGATTTAAATTATTTCATAAAATGCATTCATCAAAAGGTGAGGTGATGGGCTGGAGAGATGGCTCAGTGGATTGAAGTGCTGGATGCTGTAGGGCTAGTCTTGGTAATCCCAGCATGCCTCCAGTGATCTCACGAGAGAATCACCTAGAGCTAGCTTGGCCAATGCAGTGGTGAATGACTTTAGAGACTTTGCCTTAAACACAGTGGAAGGTGAGGAGACAACCAAAGATGCTATCTGACCTCCACATGTGCACTGTGGCACACATGAACATAAGAAGATATAAAATAAAAATCACAAAATAACAAACAATCAGTGTCCCTTTGATAGCTCAGCTGGTAGAGCAGTGGATTGTAGCTGATTTCCTAGCAGGAGTCATCCTTAGTTCACTGGTTTGATTCTGGCTCAAAGGAGACCAAAGCAATATTTTGCCAGGCATGGTGGCATATGCCTCTAATCCCAGCATTTGGGAGGCAGAGGTAGGAGGATCGCTGTTGTAGTCAGCCACACGCTGCTGGGATGAACCTCCAAACCAGGCACAGGAATTTATTGGTTACAGATTCAGAGGAAGTTCCATGAAGGTGAAAGAGGCTGGCCCTCTTTCAGAGGCCCAAGCTCAGACAGAGAGAGAGAGAAGCTGTCACCAACACCACACATATACCAGCAAGTGCGGGGGGGGGTGCAGCTGGGAGAAAGAGATTTCCTTTTTCTCTGGCTTCCTTACATTCTGTCCCCTACTGAGAGGGCCACCTACTCTGGGGCAAGGGCTCACGCTGGAGGAGAAGCAACCTCCTTTAGTTAATCCTTCCTGTAAGCAACCTCAGAAACCCACCCAAGATTGCTGTGGATTACTAAACAGGTCAAGGTGACAACAAAACTTGCCATCACAATCACCATGAGTTTGAAGCCACCCTGAGACTACATAGTGAGTGCATTCCAGGTCAGTCTGGGCTAGAGTGAGACCCTACCTTAAAAAACAAACAAAACAAAACAAAAAAGAAAGAAAACACACACACACACACACACACACACACACACACACACACACACACACACAAGCTCAGCCGTTCCAAACATTGCTATGAACAAGTTCATACTCCATGGAAGGCCAAAGAAAGACAAGACAAATAACTTACCTTGGATCTGCAATGTAAAATACACGTATTAGTTCATTTAATAAATGCTTTGTGATATCTAACCTGTTTCTATGAAGTTCTGAACCAAGAGGAAAATACACATAGATTCTCTTGTAAATTCTCTGAGCTCAGAGGCTCAGTGACAAGTCCAGGGAGGGTTGGCCAACATTGTACACTGATGGAGAAGTCACTTAAAACATGAAACAAATTAATGTGGATGTCTTGGGGATTTTCTTATATCACAATGTGAATTTGTAAAAGAGATGAATTAGAAAATTCACAGCACATGGGTATGCAGGAACTCGCCAAGATTACTGAGGGGGTGCACATTGTTTCTGACTTCCTAGAGCGACCTGGCAATGCACTCTGAAAGCCTTGATATTTCTCATTTCCTTTGTCCCAGAAACTCTACTTACAGGAATTTATTTTTTTTAAAGTCATGGAGATTCAGAGATTAGGATAATCATTTTACCATTATTCAGAATAGCCATTCTTTAAAACACAATCTAAATATTCAAAACCACAAAATTATTTCTATTCAGGTGGAATAGATAAACAGTGGATAGCCTGTGCAAATTTTTAAAAATAATGATGTAAAATAGTCAATAATATCATAATATAAAAGGACTATATTCCACAATAATATGATTGAATCATTCCTCTTTGTTACAAAAGTACACGAGTTCCCTGATGTACATGTTTCTTTATTCATGGACATAGTATTCATGTACATAGCTCAAGTATTCAGGCTCAAATATTAATAATAATTTCTCTGTGATGTGATGCAATTGTGAATGATTTTATTTATTTTGTTTTTACTTCTTTCCAGTAACTTCATTTCCTAAATTGAACTATTAAACATAGATGAAAAAATTCACTAGTGAGTGAAAAGAAATGCCAGTGTGCTTGGAGAGGAAGGGGAGAGAGAATCAAGTTGAGATGTAGCTAAGAAGCCAGAAACTTAGACTTCTAAGCAGGATATTTTCTTTCCATGTGATACATTTTATTCACTCTATAAAATTAGATCACTTACCTAAAACTTTGACAGTCTCACTTTGCATTCAAAAGTAGAGACAATTCGATTTTCCCCCCACTCAGTGACCCTCAGTAGGAATCAGCGCTACCTGACCAGGTGGGAGGAGTGGTCTCTTGCTGTGTTTCCTCTGGTCACGTGACAGGACCATCTTACCTGTCATCATCATCTTGTCTAAGTGTCCAATTGCCCATGTGCGTGGGAGCTGTGTGAGTGATCTGATGGCTTTTCACTGTTATTTTAACATTTACTGCTGTTATAATTTAAAATCTTTATATCCCACCTCTCATGCTGTAACAAGGTCACCCAAGAGTTCATTAAGTGGAGAGCTGTAAAACACTCAGGAAACTCCAGGGCTTTGGAACAGAACTTAGATGTGCTAAATCTCTAGTGAGAAGGCCAAGTAGCCAGCATAATGCTCTGTACTTTTAATTTAAGAGAGAGCACTTCAAAATATTAGAGAAAATACAGGGAAAATAAAAAGCTGCCTTAAAGTTGTATATGTTTCAACATTTGCAGATTTATGTGCTCTAAGATTGCCTTCCCCTCCTGCACACACTTTATATTCGGTCCTATGGGAAAAGTTGGCCTGAATTATCTAAGTTTTGAATTATATGATACGATGTCTCCAGGAATGCATTCTTTGCATAAAACGCAACTCTGGTATAAGGTGAGTGTGGGACTCAGTATGGCTGCTGGTGGCGGATGGAAAAAGAGGTCATTGAAATGAGGCCTTTAGGAGTGCAGGGTTTTAGAAGCATTCTCAGATCTGTTCAATGCCGAAGAGGAATTAGAGATAAGAGAAGGTGGAACCTAGGAGACCCCTGGAAAGGGGAAAGGAATTATACAAGGCCCTGGTAAGCAATCTGTATGGATCACATAACTTAATTTTTAACCTGAGAGGTGTCATTTCTTCTTGTTGGTAAGAAAAAGACAGAGGCCCCAAAATGTCATGCATTTGAAGGCTTCAATGATCCATACCCACAGATCAACTGTTATTTATTCATCATAGAAAATAATTTCCTTGCCCTAAAAATGCTGTTTTCTGCCTATGCATCTGTGGTAGTTTGAATGTATGCCCCCCATAGACTCAGGTGCTTTATTAAAGCTTGTCTCCAGCCAGGCTGGAGGAGGTGTCACTGGGGTCCAGCCCTGAGGCATGTTTAGGGGAGGATCTGATTTCTAGCCAAAAGCAGCCTGAGCTCTGTTGGGGTCCCTGCTGCTTGCTGCTGGTTTGGTGCCTGTTTCTTTGGGTGTTGGCTGGCTGGTGATGGTTCTTCTCTCTGCTTGGATGTATGGAGCAGCTTCTTTCTTCCACCACTGATGGAACTTCGCCCAGGATCTTTAAGCTTGAAATAAATCCCTTCCTTCCATAAACTGTGCCGGGTTTGGATGTTCATCCCAGCAATGTGGAACTGATTACAACATCATCCCTTTCTCCAACCTAATCCTTGGCAAACATAAACAGAAGTCAATGTCTCTTTATTCATGCCCCAGCATGTCATATGCCTGGGTTTGTATAGTATGTGGTCTTCTGAATCAGCATCTTTCACTTACTAATATGCATTTAAGTGTCTACCATATCTTTTATTCCTTACGAGCTCGTTTCTTTTTCATAGTGAGTACATTGTCATTGATTGCCATTGTCTAGATGTATCACATCATGATTTTGATTGCTTCCAAGTTTTGGCAATTAATAATGAAGCCATTATAAATATAGCTTTGTGCAGTACATGGAGATAAATTATCAAGTCATTTGGGCAATATCAAGGTGTTTGATTGTAAAACCCATAGTAAAAGTATATTCAGTCTTGTAAGAAACTGCCCACCACCTTCCACAGGGCATTGTGTCACATTCCCACCAGCAATGAGGGGTCTTGCTGCTCCGTGTTTGTTCAGCGGTCCTTGTGGTCAGTGCTTTGGATTTTTGGATTTTGAGTTGTCATTGCTTTAATTTGTGATTCCCAATGATATGTGAGACATAAGCATCTTTTGATATGCTTATTTGCCTTCTAAATATCTTATTTGTTGGAGTATCTGTGTTCAGGCATTTGACTCATCTTTTCATGTGCATGTGTTGGGTATGTGTAAGGTACATGTATACGTTTGCCCATGCATGTAGAGGCTAGAAGTCAATGTCAGGCATCTTTTTCAGTCACTTTCTACCTTATTTTTCTTAAAAGTGAGGGTCCCCCACTGAACTTGGAGTTCAGCAATTCAGCTAGAGTAGCAAATCGGAAGCCCTGGGAATTCTTCTTTCCACCTCCTCAACTCTGGGATTAGCAGTGCATACCACCACCACACCAGGCTTTTACAGGGGTGCTGGGGATCCAAATTTGTCTTCTCATGTTTGTGTGACAAACACTTTATCCACAACAAATATCTTTTTTCATAATATGTCTTTTTCAAATAATTGATTTCACAAGTTGGTGGCCTATTTTCTCATTCTCTTAAAAATGACTTTATCAGGCTAAAGAGATGGCTTAGTGGTTAAAGGGGTTTGCTTGCAAAGCCTGATAGTCTGGGTTCAATTCCCCAGTACCCACATAAAGCCAGATGAACAAAGTGACCCATATGCCTGGAGTTTGTTTGCAGTGGCAGGAGGCCCTGGAACACCTATATTCATTCACTCATTCATTAATTCATTCATTCATTCTGCCTCTCTCTACTCCAGAACCCATGTAGAAATCCACACATGCCTATAAACCTCAGTTCTGCAATGGGCAGAGACAGCAGAACCCCTGGGGCTTACAGTTAGCCAGTCAGACTGAAAAATGGCAACTCCAGTTACTTCAGTAAGAGATTGCTCAAGGAAACAAAATGAAGCCAGGTGTGGTGGTGTACGCCTTTAGTCCCAGCACTCAGGAGGCAGAGGTAGGAGAATCATCATGAGTTCAAGGCCACCCTACATAGTGAATTCAAGGTCAGCCTGAGCTAAAGTGAGACCCTACCTGGAAAAACAAAAACAGCAACAAAAAATGGGGGAATGATACAGGAAAACACCTTATGTCTCTACATACATGAACATGGGGTCTACACATCTGTACTTGCATGTATGCAACACACATACTACACACACAAACACACACACACACACACACACACAGAGAGAGAGAGATATCTTAAGACTTTGTTACAGTACACATCTGTTTTATCATGGGCTAAAATGATCTATTTCTAGATATTAAGTGTGTGATAAAGCCCTTTGTAAATACAGCTGATGTCCATCAAAGGGGAGTATGGTAGTTTGAATGTGCTTTTTATTAAAATTGAGTCTTCAGCTTCTGCCTCTAGCAGGCAGACTCCTGATAGAGGGGGCGTGCCAGTGGGGGTGGAGCTGAATTCCAGCCCAAAGGTATACACAGAAGTTTGAGCTTTGGTGGGGTTGGTTCCTGTCTGCTACTTTTTGGTGTTCGATGGCTGCTGATGGTTTCTCTCTCTGCTTGGATTTATGAATGGGATCCAGCTTCTTCCACCACTGATGGAACTTCCCCTGAATCTGGAAGCCTGAAATAAGTACCATTGTTCCCATCAACAGCGTCTGGTTTGGAAGCTGATCCCAGCAATGTGGAAACTGTCTACTACAGGGAATCCTCACACTATCATGGAAAAGCTCCTCTAAGAATAAAATGGCCCACCTGGCAGAGAGATTGCAGGGCTACCATGTTGTTTTCTCATGTTAAATGCAGCGCTAACTGCTGACCTTGAATGAAGGACATCTCTGGGACAGGCAGTGGGACACTAGAGGCTCCCACAGGCTCCAGGGGTTTGGCGTGAAAGCCCAGTGAATGCTTGAGTTCAGGAAGCCAGGTGTGGTGGCAAGCACCTGTAGTCCAGCTACTCCAGAGGTTGAGGCAGGAGGAGAACTGTATATCATGATGTAGTGGAATTTACTCCAGATCGTCAGGGCCTCATACACTGTGGTGGCCAGAGTGAGATGTTGGGTCTCCACTTTCTTCCTGGTCTTGCTTTTGGGTTGGAGTCTCTTTTTACTGATTCTGTTTGGAGCTTGTGGGGTTCCAGTGATTCTTGGGCCCTCGCCCCCCTGTGGAACAAGGGTTACAGGCATAGGTGGCCTGTGAAAATGCAGTTGTGTTTATGTAGAATGGGGTGGTCTGTATCACACAGCACATTGAAGTTACAACACTGTTTTTGGCTTCAAAGTGAAGACACCTGCGTTTTTTTCCAGAAATTGTGCATATCTGTGAGTCTAGCTGACTATCGTGTCTGGTTCCAGTCGTGAATCCTTTGTAGACCTGTGGCAGAGAAGAAGTGATATTCTAAGTGCCACATGACACAACTTCACTTCATCCTCACAGTAACTCGCTCTGGAAGGCTCTACTATCAATCTCAATTTACAAACTAACAAAGCAAGATGAGAGAAATCTAATCTTCCCCAAGATTATTTGGATAGTAAGTAATGGATCTAGAAATTGAACCCAAGACTGTCTTGCTCCAAAGGTCTCAAGGTCAAGTATGTTCCTTTAGATACTTTTAGATCTGGAGATGGAGCTCAGCTATAGAGCACTTGCCTAAAATCCATGACCCCTCTGGTAGACCTCCCAGCACTGTGCACAAACAACAAACCCCAAAACTCAGTTTAACACTTTAAAAATTAGGTTGATTTGATAATTCTCAAATAGTCAAGATTAGCATGATTGTTTAGTTTTTAATCAAAATGTAATGAGTATTATAAATATATAATTTTTTTCCTTTTACAAAAACTAAGGGAAAACTATAGTCAACTGTTAATAGAAAAACAAAGGAAACACAATATGTCCATGTTTGGTACATCTCTTTCTAGCTCTCCAGCTCATTCACTGAGACAGTCTTTCACCAAATCCAGAGCTCATCAATTTAGCTAGCCATGTCTCCTTGGGGACCCACCAGGCCCTGCTTCCCCAGTGCTGGGCTTATAGGCATGAGTCACCATATCCTGCATTTACATCAGTTCTGAGAGTCTGAACTTAGGTATTCATGTATTTTACCCATTGAGCCATTTCTCCAGCCCCAATTAATATATTTCTAAGGTTCTTCCAAGTTGTAGCATTTATCAATAATTTATTCTATTTCTAAATAGTATTCTATTGTGTAAATATACACCACATTTTGCTTGTTGAAGCATCAGTTAGTGGATATCTGGACTATTTCTTCTTGGGTTATTATGAACAATACTTCTTTGAATATTTGCAAGCAAATCTTTGTATGTATATGTGTTTTCAATTCTCTCAAGAAGAGACCTAAGAGTGGAATTGCTGGGCCTCAATTATATCCTATTGTGCTTTGCATCTTTTCTGATGAACAAAGAAACCCAGTCAAAATAGAGCCTCCACGTTGCCTACCGAATACAAAGAAATGCTGAAGAGGGCAAGAGAGACATAATCATGTTTGAAGGAAGGATGATTCTGTAGAGCATGTAGGGTACCACATGCTATTCATTCTAATTCCCTTACCCTCAAAGTGACTATTCAAAGCTGACCTGAGAGGGAACTATGGTAAATGTGGTGACTGTCACTCAGCATCCATTCCAACCCTAACTCTTGTGCCTTTGTGTATAACACAGGCTGAAAAGCAAAGCCCAGGTTCCCCCAAACCCAGAGCTCGGTTTCTGGTTGTGAATGACATTCTTGATTCAGTACTGAGACTTGGAGCAGAGAAATGTGCCACAACCTCCCTCATTCCCGTGGCTTGTCTATTGCTTCTGAGAGACACAGGACATTGTTTGTTTTCCCACCATAGCATTCCTGTGTCCAGACTCTGCTGTGGTGACAGTGGTCTCCTGTCCCTTTGACATAGTTGTGATGGTGTGTCCTTTTAGTGGATGCTCCATCTAGTTCTTCCTTCAGGAATGTGAGAGGCTGTCCTGCCTGATTGGCTGGTTTGGGGATGTTCTTCAAGGAGGAGTTCCTAGAACTCAGCCTAGAACATATTTCCTAATGAAACTTAAGGGCCCAATTCCCATATTAAATTAACTTCTTTCTTTCTTTTATTTCTCTCTCTCTCTCTCTCTCTCTCTCTCTCTCTCTCTCTCTCTCTCTCTCTCTCTCTCTCTCTCTCTCTCTCTCTCTGTAGGGTTTTACTCTAGCCCAGGCAGATCTGGAACTCACTCTGTAGTTCCAAGCTGGCTTTGAACTCACAGTGATCGTCCTGCCTCTGCCTCCTGAATGCTGGGATTAAAGACATGTGTCTTCCGGCTTTAAATTTCTTTTGCTTAACATATCTTGAACAGTTTGTGTTTCTAGCCACAGAACCTTATGAATCCCCAAGCCTAGAAAGTCTTACCTGGTAAGAAAAAGCAGTCAGGGTCTGTTGGTCCCAATTCCCTAGAGCAATAATTATTCATTGAGACAAGAAATCATGAGCATGTGATTTATTAAGGAAATTCTTCCAGGAAAGTACTGATAAGAACAGATAAAGGAGGTGAAGACGCCAGGCACAGAACTCAGTGTCAGTCAGCCCACATAGAGTAGCTGCTTTAGCACACAGAGGAGGTGCACATAGGTGCAGGGGAAGTGCCACCCAAGAGCTGCCCTGACCCATAGCAAGAGAACCTGGACTCACGCTCCCACACACACCAGTCATAGCTACAACTTAAAGTGTGTTCAAAGATGAGATAAGAAGGGCATGGAAGGGGCCCTGGGCAGCAAACAGGGACTCCCTAGACCTGTACCAGACAGGCCAAGGCACTAGGCACTGGCCATCCCCTGGCATAGCCAGATCTCTTTTCTTTAAAAAAAAAACACTGGAACATTCTTTTTAAAAAATATTTTAATGCCAAAGAGTGTTATAGCTGGATCCTATGGTTAATGTGGTAGTTTGAATAATGTCCCCCAATAGATTCAAAAGTTTATTATAATTGTAAATTGTCTCCAGCCAGTTCTGGCTGGAGGAGGTGTGTCACCTTGGCCAGATCCTAGGGTTCAGCCCTAACGTGTGTTTCTGGGATGGGTCTGGAATTCTAGCTTTACATATGCAAAAAGCAGTCTGAGCTCAAGCCTGGAGTTCCTCTTATTTGCTAGTTTGGAGTGTGCTTGCTTGCTTGAGGTGCTGGTAGGTTCTCTCTCTGTCTCTGCTTGGATCTGTGAAAGGGGGCCAGCCTTTTTTCCTTAACTTCCCCTGGGTCTGTTACTTTAATAAATACTTTCCTCCCCAAATTGTGCCTGGTTTGGAG
>PVHP010007124.1:0-41446 GCA_004024765.1 Zapus hudsonius
CAAAGAGTTGGTTCTTTGAAAAAGTTAATAAGATCGACAAACCTCTGGCCAACCTAATCAAACAAAGAAATGAGAAAACCCAAATCAACAAAATCAGAAAGGACAATGGTGAGATCACAACATATCCAAAAGACATTCGAAGAAACATCAGGTCATATTTCCAAAACCTCTACTCCACAAAATTAGAGAACCTGGAAGAAATGGACAGGTTTTTGGACACCTACCAACTGCCAAAGCTTAACCCAGAGCAGATAAAAGCACTAAATAAACCTATCACACCCAAAGAGATTGAAGATGTAATCAAAAACCTTCCCAAAAGGAAAAGCCCAGGACCAGATGGTTTCTCAGCTGAATTCTACCAAGCCTTCATCACAGAGCTGAAACCACTATTTGTGAAGCTTGTTAGAAGCATAGAAAAAGAGGGAAGGCTTCCAAACACCTTCTATGAAGCTTCCATTACCTTAATCCCCAAACCAGGCAAGGATGCAACAAGAATAGAGAACTAAAGACCCATATCTCTGATGAATGTAGATGCAAAACTCCTGAAAAAAGTCCAAGCAAACCAGATACAATGCTACATCAAAAATATTATCCACCCTGACCAAGTTGGCTTTATCCCAGAGATTCAAGGATGGTTCAACATACACAAGTCGATAAATGTGATACACCACATTAATCGGCTCAAACACAAAAACCACATGTTTATCTCAATAGATGGGGAGAAGGCTTTTGACAAAATTCAACACCTCTTCATGTTCAAAGCTCTCGAAAGAATAGGCATAGATGGCTTATTTCTCAATTTAATAAAGTCAGTTTACAAATCTCCTAAAGCACAGATCATTCTCAATGGGGAACGACTCAAGGAGTTCCCACTCAATTCAGGAACAAGAAAAGGCTGCCCACTCTCAGCACTGCTCTTTAACATAGTGCTTGAAGTTCTAGCACAAGTGATAAGACAAGAGAAGGACATAACAGGAATACAAATAAGAAAGGAAGATATTAAACTATCCCTCTTTGCAGATGACATGATCCTTTATATATCAGACCCAAAGAATAGTATCAGTAACCTCTTGAATGTGATTAATGCCTTCAGCAATGTGGCAGGATACAAAATTAACACATAAAAATCAGTAGCCTTTCTATACGCAGAAGGCAAGCAGACAGAAAAAGACATCAGAAAGACTGTCCCATTTTCTATACTCTCTAAAAAAATCAAATACCTTGGATTATCACTAACCAAGGTTGTAAAGGACTTATATGAGGAAAATATTGAAACACTTAAGAAAGAAATAAAGGAGGATGTGAGAAGATGGAAAGATATTGCATGCTCATGGATAGGCAGAATCAATATAGTAAAAATGGCAATCCTGCCAAAAGCGATCTACAGATTCAATGCTATTCCGATAAAAATCCCAACCTCTTTCTTCACAGACATAGAAAAAATAATCTCTAAATTTATTTGGAAAGGCAAAAGACCCCAGATAGCCAAAACCATTCTAAGTAACAAATCCTACTCAGGAGGCATCACCATGCCTGACTTCAAAACATATTACAAAGCCATAGTAATGAAAACAGCATGGTACTGGCATAAAAACAGAAAGACAGATCAATGGAACAGAATAGAAGACCCAGCTTTAAATGGAAGTAACTTCAGTTATCTGGTCTTTGACAAGGGGGCCAACAATGTACTCTTGGCCAAATATAGCATCTTCAACAAATGGTGCTGGAGGAATTGGATAAACACATGTAAAAAAAAATGAAATTAGACCCACTCCTTTCACTGTGCACAAAAATCAACTCCAAATGGATCAGAGATCTTAATATAAACCCGGTAACCCTGAATACCCTGGAAGAAAAAATAGGAGGAACTCTGGATGAAATCGGAGTGGGAAAAAATTTCCTAAGCAAATCTCCAGCAGCTCAGGAAATACGACAAACACTTAACCAATGGGACCTGTTCAGGCTCAGAAGCTTTTTTACAGACAAACAAACCACACTCAGAGCCAATAGACCCCCTTCAAATTGGGAAATGATTTTCACCAGTCACAACTTAGTAAGATCTGCTCGAAGTTAGACTATTTTTTCCTAAATTTCGATATGTCATTTTTCCTTTCAGCTGAGTAAAATTCCATCGTGTAAATATACCACAGTTTCTCTGTCCATTCCTCCATGGATGGGCATTTGGGTTGATTCCAATACTTGGCTATTATGAATTGAGCTGCTATAAATATAGTTTTACAAATGTTTGTGTCGAGATGTGGCATCTTGTGGGTAGATGCCTAGTAGAGGGATAGCTGGGTCCATTGGTAGTTCTATGTCTATTCTGTTCAGGAGTCTCCACACTTGTTTCCATAGTGGTTGAACAAGTTTTCAATCCCACCAGTAGTGAATGAGGGTTCCTCTTTCCCTGCATCCTCGCCAGCAATGATTGTTGTTGGTTTTCTTTATTATTGCCATTCCGACAAGGGTAAGGTGGTATCGCATTGTGGTTTTGATTTGCATTTCCCTGATGCTTAGGGATGCTGAGCACTTTCTCAGGTGAGAAAAGGCCATTTGTGTTTCCTCCTCTGTGAATTCTCTGTTGAGATCAGTGCCCCATTTTGTGAGGGGGCATTTTGTGTTTTTGCTATTAATTTTTTTGAGTTCTCTGTAGGTTCTAGAAATCTGGCCTCTATCTGTGTTGTAGCTGGCGAAAATCATCTCCCAATTTGAAGGGGGTCTATTGACTTTGAGAACGGTGTTTTTTTTTCTGTACAGAAGCTTTTGAGCCCGATCAGGTCACATTGGTTAAGTGACTGTTGCACTTCCTGGGCTACTGGAGATTTGCTCAGGAAGTTGTTCCCTACTCCTATCTCATGTAAGGTTCCTCCAACTTTTTCTTCCGGGGTGTTCAGGGTTACAGGCTTGATATTTAGGTCTTTGATCCATTTGGATTTGATCTGTGTGCATGGTGAATGGAGTGGGTCTAATTTCATTTTTTTGCATGTGTTTATCCAGTTTGTCCAGCACCATTTGTTGAAGATGCTATCTTTGGCCCAACATACATTGTTGGCACCCTTGTCGAAAACTAAGAAGCTGAAGTTATTTGCATTAAAGGCTGGGTCTTAAGCTCCCTGCTGATCTTCTGTTTGGTTGATCTGTCTAGAGCTGATAGAGGTGTATTAAAGTCTCCTATTCTGATGGAATTAGAGTCTATTTCTGCTTTATTTTTGAGTAGGTTTTCCTTTATGAACTGTGTTGCAACCAAATTTGGTGCGTGTATGTTGATGATGGTGATATCTTCTTGTTGGATCATTCCTTTGATGAGCAAGAAATGACCATCATTATCCTTTTTAAATGATTTTGGTGTAAAGTCAGAGATTAATGTAGCCATACCTGCTTGCTTTTTACTTTTACCTGCCTGATCAACTGTTTTCCATCCTTTTACTCTAAGAAGATTGCTGTTTTTAGAGGTAAAGTGCTTTTCCTGAAGGCAGCAGATGGAAGGGTCCATTTTTCTCATCCACCCTGGAAGTCTGTATCTTTTTATAGGGGACTTAAGTCCATTTATATTCAGTGATATAACTGTGAGGTTTACTTTAAGCCCTGCCATGATGAAGGGTTAATGGGGTTTGTTGTCTGTGCTGCTATTAGCGAGCTGACTGTGATTGTCGTGTCTGATCTCTGGTACTCTTCTGTGGTAGATTTCTTGTTTCTTCTGTGTGAGATATCTCTTGCAGGATCTTCTGAAATTTTGGCTTTGTTTTCCAATAGTTGTAGAGCTGGTTTACTTCATGGAACACTTTCACTTTTCCATCTATTATGAGGGATAGCTTTGCTGGGTACAGTAGTCTAGGTTGAAAGCCATACTTCTTTAGGCCCTGAAAAGCATTATTCCAAGCCCTTCTGGCTTTTATGGTTTCTGATGAGAAGTCTGAGGTAAGTCTGATGGCTTTTCCTTATAAGTTACGGTTTGCTTGTCTCTAGCAGCTTTGAGTATTTTCTCTTTGCTTTCTATGTCAGGCATCTTAATTAAAATGTGTCTTGGAGAATTCCTCTTCATGTCCTATCTGTTTGGAGTCCTCTGGTCCCCTTGAAAGTTGAGTGGGCTTTCTCTTGTTATATAGGGAAAGTTTTCTTGAATAATTCTGTTGAAAATATTTTCTATGCCCTTAGCCTGGGCTTCTTCTCCCTCTGGAATCCCCATGATTCTAATATTCGCTCTCTTTATGGTATCCCTAGATCCCTCAGATTTTGCTCACTTGATTTCTTGAATTTATTAAAACCTGCGATATCCTTATAAATTCCTCTGTCTTATCCTCAATGTCTGAGAGTCTGTTCTCCAGCTTTTCAACTCTTGGACTGATTGATTCAAGGGAGGTTTTAACAACTCCATTTCATTTTTGATTTCTGCTACAATTTTGTTTATAGTCTCCAATTCTTTGGTGAGATCTAATTTCCAGTTTATTTTTGTTTCTGCTTGGGATTCCTGAAAGTCATTTTTAAGTTTTCTTAAGTCCTCATTAAATTTAATCAATTGATTGTCTAGCTCCACCCTTAGTTGATTTAGCTTCAATTCACTTAATGTGTTTCTGAATTCATTCATATTTCTCTCCATTCAATTCACCCTAGAGTCTATGCTTGAGTTGGAAAGCTTCATCTCATGTCTTTTCTCATAATTTCCATATCAGCCATTAACTCCTTCAGGTTTGCATTGCAGTTGTGGTCAGGAGTCATATTATTCTCTCTTTGGGATTGTATATTTGCTGCCTCTACTTTTCCACTTTCCTGCTCCATAATGGGACTAGGGGCCCTGAGTTGGGGAGTTCCGTCTTTAATTTTGTTTTGTTTTTTTCTTTGGTTTCTCCCCATGTCCAGGTACGGGGAGTGGGCCTCAGGCACTCTTGGGATTGCTATTCAGCCCACTTTACTTCCAGTGGAATGATCACCAGGTTAGACAGAGGTGTTTCTTGTTAGGGAGTTCTGTCCCCAGACTGGCTTAGATCTTTACCCGTCTGGATCCCTCTGTATGTGATTGTTTAGTCTTAGAGCCACCTCTTAGGCCCCTGTCCCTTATTGGTATGCTGCAGTAGAAACAGCCCCAGCACCCCAAACTATAGAGCCCAGTGTCTTCCTTGGCAGGTACCCTTCTGATCCGGTGTCTGCTGAGGTTCCCAGGTATCTACCTCAGGTCCTGCCCTGGTACCAAGCTATGTCAGTTTTCCCAAGGATCATGTCTGCATGTGGATGTGTTGGGGTTTTGGGGAGAAGTGCTCCGTAGGATTGGGCACTGGAGGGAGGGGGCCCCAGGAGGGAACGGCGCTCAGCCGTGTGGGGGGGGGGGCGGCTGGAACCGTCTGGGAGGAGACAATGGCGGGAGCTTGGTGTGAGGAATGGGTCAGCTCTCTGCTCCTCTAGGGAATAGAGAGCTGCTGGGGAACCCTGTCTGTGCTGGCACAGGAGCTTTGGGGAGGGATGGCCTGTGTTCAGGTCCGGCTGGGGTCCAGGGTTTGGATCCCAGCTGGAAAATCAAACCTTTATGGAGAGAGTTCTGTTAAGGCTGCTACTCGTCCTCCATCTTGCTCCGCTGAGAATTTTATTTTTTATTTTATTTTTATTAACAACCTCCATTCATGTACACAGTGTACCAGAAAAATTTAATAGATAAATTTTTACTAAAATTTTGATAAATTCTTGTGCTATGAAAATACTTCAGAGAATAGAAAAAAAAGGGAAGTTACTGAAATCATTTTATGTGGTAGGCATCCATTTAAAGACCCTAACAAGGTAACTTGTTTTACCACCAGATTCTTTGTGTGCCTGTGTACAAATAGATAGCTTCATAAATGAGAGACTGGAAGGCTGTGTACTGGGCAGGTCACGCAGGGTGTTAATGAATCATTTTTAAAATAGTTTTCTTTGTGGTATCTGTATTTATAAGGATAAATATTCAGTTTTTTAAAATTTTGAATTTCACTTTTTGTAGAATTTTTTAGGTTTGATCAAGTTTTTTAATGAGACTTTACTTCATGTTACTTTCTTAGAAAATTTAAGGAATTTCATGCATGGATTTTTGTTGTTAGGATGAGAGGATAGTAACTGGCCTAGTGAACAAATGTCCAACTCAGAGATGTCACGAATCCAGCACAGATATTACACCCAGTTCACTCTCAGATATGTGTAGTAGATTGTCATTGTCATCCTCGATTTATCACCACTGTAAAGAGCAAATGAACTGCAGTTATACAAGATATAAGTGATTACATTTTAAAGAATAGATTAATATATTTCACCTATTTTTCAATTGTTAATATAGTCCTTATCTTTCCTCAGTTCATTTTCATAGGTATTTATTTATGTGAATGACTAGGAATTTTCTTTAAATCAAGAGCTTAGGAGATGTGTATATCTTTCTTTGCATGGTGGTTCTGAGAAGGGAAATCTAATGGCATCTTCAAATTGTGAGCTGATAAAGGTTACCATTGGCTGAGTACTTCTCAGAGAAATGACAGTTATAGAAGAAACCAGGAGACTGTGATGCTGGTGCAGTGCAGTGGGCATAGTTATAGTCTCGGTTTCCTTGCAGATTGGCCGACTCCAGGATCTGGTGAGGAAAAGCAAACAAGGGCTTGGCTCTGCCGAGGGACTCATTGCTAGTCTCCAAGACTCCCAAGACAGGCTCCAGAGAGAGCTTGATGTGACACAATGCAGGCTAAAGGAAACCAAGGACACACTAGTCAATATTGAGGTAATGTAATTTAACTACTTGCCTAAAGCTTATTTTAAACACCCTTGTATATAAATAGTATATTAATCCCTAGAGCTAGATTATCAAAGTTCTAAAAAAGGTGTGACTTCAATGAAGACACTTGTCTTCTCACAGTTCCAGAGATAAAAGTTTAACGTGAAGTTGTTGGCAGAGTCATGGTCATATATCTCCTTCCTTTTGTGAAACTTTATAATCCCAGGCATTTCTTTGCATTCTCTTCTTGTCTGTACATCATCTCTTTTTTAAAAAGTATTTTAATTTCTTTATATGCAAGAGAGAGAGAGAGAGAGAGAGAGAGAGAGAGAGAGAGAGAGAGAGAGAATGAGAATAGGCATGCCTCTGCAAATGAACTCCAGATGCTTGCACCACTTTATACACCTGGCTCTATGTGGGTAATGAGGAATCAAACCTGTGTCATCATGGTTTTCAAACAAGTACCATTAACTGCCGAACCATCTCCATCCAAAGGCATCATCACCTCATGAGTTTACTAGTCATACTGCTTTAAGGGCTCACCATGTACCAATATGGCCTCATTTTAAGTACATCTACATGGACCCATTTCCAAATAAGGTTATGTCCTCAGGTGAAGTGAGTCCAAGGGTCATGACTCAATATATCATTTTCAAAACAGTTTGGGCTGGGGATATGGTGAAGTGGGTGATCATTTGCCTAGCATATGTGAGTCCCTATGTTCAATCCCACTGCTATACATTTCAACCCATAATAATTAGTATGTATAAATTCTTGTCCCAGAAATTTGATGCATAGTAAACAAGTGCTCCTCCATGTCTTGAAAAGGCTCTGCCTTTTCCCTTCCATGTAAGTATGGTGGAGTTTTAGATAATTTTGATAGTAAAGAACTCAAAGTCAGGGAAGTTCTTGGTAACCGGTTCCCTCGCAGATGTGCATGCAGGTTCCACAGTGGAGTTGGTGGTGTGTGATTCTGCATCCACCACACTGCTGTGTCCTTGTGGGCAAAGCCACAGTAAGGGACAGCAGGATAGCAATACTTTTAGTTTCATAGTTGTAGTATTTTGAAGAGATTAACCATGAGCATAGTGAATAATGCCTAACGCAGTGCTTTGCATGATGTAGAAGAAACCTTTTAATTCTATTTCATGTACCTATCATGGAAGAAACAGTTCATAGAGGCAGAGTATTTGGAAATAAAAGCTGGCTAAATCAGTTTTCAGTCATTACTGTCTGATAGCAGTGTTGGATGGAAATTCAGCTGGCTTTATATCTCATCAAAAACTGCTAGCCCAACCATGCTCTTAGCAAGTGTGGGATCCAGAACAGGCTGTCATAGTAACAAGAGTACAGACCATCATCTGTTTCTCTTCTGTCTGGTGTCCTTGGAGCAGCTGCACTGCTGGCAGCCGCCCATGGTTACCCATGTTGCTCAAACAGGTCACCTTCCGCCCCTGGCTCTTGGGAGCACTTGATTTATGCTAATCTGCAGGGATTTTTGTGCATTGTATCATTATCATTGCTCTAAGCACATGGCCCTGTGGCTCAAAGTTATATAATCATTCAGTAGGCTAAATTCTGTATAATTCTCTTAATCATGCCAGGGGGATACAGCTGTACTGTCTAAGCTTTGGGCAAATAATCTCTTTTTAATATATATGTGTGTGTGTGTGTGTGTGTGTGTGTGTGTATACTTGAGCAACATACTTGTCTATGTAATATGTAAACATGCAAAGGTAATTCAGTAGTCTGTTGTTAGATATTTAAAGGTTAATTTAGATAACAAATGCTAAATACAGTGAAAGAGTAAATACTTTGAAAGACCATAAGCCTTAATAAAAATTATTTAGATAAGGGCATTTAAAATAGAAAAGTCCATACTTTATTGTCAGGATATTAAGGTTAATTCTCATAGATAGCATATCAGTTGTCATACTTTATAAGTTGCAGCACCATCACTGCACTTACCTGTGACCAATAATGAAACAAGTCTTCACTGAATGGTTGGCTGTTCTCCAGGCTGAACTGGAACATGAGAGGCAACAGCACAAAGCAGCAGTTGTTGCTATGAAGGAGGAAGAGAAGGTCAGGGTGGACAGAATGGCCCATGACTTGGAGATAAAGTGGACTGAAAATCTTAGGTATGCTTTTTACTCTGTAAACAAGGAAGTTTTCCTGTAGTCTGGCTCATCATGAAAGACACATTAGCAATGTTTAAAGTTAATTTTTCCCATGATTAGATGCAGAGGTTTTAGAATTTACTTTTATTCAGTTTAAATTCAGATTTACTTTTTTCTGATTTTATTTTCATGAATATATTAAGGCAGAGCACTAACTGGAAGGATCCAACTGATTTGTTTTGGTATCTCTTCTGCAGCCAGTGATAGCCTGGTTTGGGTAAGTTCCAAATTTACTGGAAGATAGCCTACCCAGACTCAGACTCATAGACTCTTTTTTTAAAAAAAAATATTTATATATATTCATTTTTAAGCAGAGAGAGAGAGAGAGAGAGAGAGAGAGAGAGAGAGAGAGAGAGAGAGAGAGAGAGAGAACGAACCAGGGCCACCACCTTGTGGGTCTGACTTATGTGGGTTCTGGGGAATTGAACCTGGGGCCTTAGGCACTGGAGGCAAGTGCCTTAACCACTGAGCCATCTCTCCAGCCCCAGACTCATAGACTCTTGAGGAAGATGAGTTAAGCAGTTGGAAACTGGTGAACAACAGTATAGCACCCCCTAAGGAGAATAATTCACTTTGGTTTTTTTTAGACAAGAATGCTCTAAGCTTCGCCAAGAGCTAAGGCTTCAACATGAGGAGGATAAGAAATCAGCAGTGTCTCAGCTGCTGCAGCTGAAAGAGCGAGAGAAAAGTGCAGCCAGGGACTCCTGGCAGAAGAAAGTCGACGATCTCTTAAACCAGGTAGTTCATTTCCTTGACATTCTCTGCTGGAAAAATATAAAATACTGAATGGTAACACTATATTTGGTTATTTTTCACAGGGCAAATGTAAAAAAAAATTAAGTCTCCAAAACATTCATATGAAACATTGTACTAAATACTGAAAGAATTAATGTTTTAGTTTGATTTAGAACTTAGCATACAGATTTTAAATGAAAATGTCATCTACTTTTAAAAATATGAATTAGTTTAAGCTACCCTCTCAGTAAGAGAAAATGACATTTATTAACTGTATTATGATTACCTAAAAACATTTACCAAAAGGGAACAATTTACTTCTTTGTTTTACAGTTGGGTTTATGCTTTAAGTCCCTTGGAAAGAATATCACATAAACTAAGGTGGTAGTCTTTCTAGATCTATCTTCTTTTAACATGTTCTTTAATTTTCAGAATATTTACAACAATAATAATTTGTACATTTCACTTATTTACACAATCTCTGCATTTATGAACTCTAGCATTCATCTGTTAATTCTGTGATTAATTGGAATTGACTGTATGAGTAATCTGTTAATAAGCAAGTGCAGGACTAGAGAACAGAGTGACCGTTCATCTAGTGATAGAAATCCTGTTATCTTTCCATTTGTGATCACAGTGGGTTTTACAACAACAGGACAGAATTTTGTCAGGTAGTTGTTGTGTACCTGCGGACATATAAGGTGGTTGTTGTATACATGCGGAAGCAGGCGTGTGATATGATTCTTCTGAACATGCAGACATGTTTGGCTTTATAGTAGTGTTTGAATCTGCAGATTTGTGTGATTTTCCTAAACTTGTTTATGGTGGTCCTCTGCAAAAAGAGAATAGGTATGAATACTTTTTGAATCATTTGAAATCTTTGAAATTTAGACAAATATAAGAACAAGGAACCATTCTTACTAGAATTTGACACTGCATTGGCTCTGCTTATTAGATACTTTCTGTATACTTCCTTAACATTTTCTTTAGGCACTTATAAGGACTGATTTCACTGGGTTGGATGGTACTAGTCTTTTATCATGTTCTACACCTAGAAAGATTTCATTTATTTAATTAGGTGACATCTATGAAAATCTGCCTGACTATTTTAAATCACAAGTGTTGAATATAGATATTTTTGTTGATGCAGACATATATAGATTGGCTATAAAGAGGGCCCACCTTGGTTCCCACCTTTTAAAATATTTTTGTATTCCTGTAATCACTCTTACTAGGTTGAACTCATGCCACTTTTACTTTTTAAAATTTTAAAAATAAAATTTGTTTTATTCTCATTCATAGACCCTCTCTTTCTCATTTCCTTGCTCTCTCCCCTGCAGTATTTATTCCTGAGGATCTAGTAAATCTGTTTACCATAAACTAATTATTAGCTTCAAGCTTTTCCAGCTTCACGGAAGAATCTTTTTGTTTTCAAAATAGATTAGCTACAAACACCAATGATAAAGCTATTTCGTGATGCCACATGCCATGAAGCAGTCCTCAGATCACCCGGTCCTTCTTTCTCCCACATCTAGTGTGTGCAAGCCATGCATTGATGAAGCAGCTTTTGTGCTGCAGGATGGTCTGTGCCTGTAGGAAGTGAATCCCAGTACACAGTGAAGGGGATCTCCCTGAGAGTGGGAGCAGAAATAAGGTTAAAAGAAATATAACATTATAGAACTATAGGTCAACAGGTTCCTCTTAGTGGAACTCTGTTGTGGACAGTTTCCTTCCTTCATGGCTGCTTGTAATTATTCTTCTGCATCTTAGATGTGTTCCTAGCCCAGTGCTCAGAGACCTGTTCTGCCACTTTTCTCTTACCTGGTTCTGCTACTAGGCTCTGTTCCTCAAAACCTCACCCCACACCCTACATCCTCTGCACCTTGTCCACTATGCTGGTCTCACTCATCCTTTGCTTAGCACTCCCTGCAGCTCTCAGCATGGGAAGGCCTAATCCACCTAGCATTGGTGATGGGAAACCTGTGAGCATAGGAAATGGAATGACTGGAGCTTCAGCAGGAGCATATACTAGGAAAATGTATGAGAGGATCCGCATTTTCCCATATTTTAAGCATTTAAGTAAATTCAACATGAAGGTATTTTGTGCTTTAGTATACCTGAATTTCATCCTATTTAGAGCAAAGAAGAAATTAAATAAGTTGTATTTAATATGCAGTAAAATTTGTGAGAGTTCAGTTTGATCTAAGCTCACATTCTTGGCTTACTTATTTAAAAAACAGAAAAGGAAAAATAAATAAAAATGAGCAAAGAAAATCATAAAATTTTCACTTTCCTTGAATCAGACATTTGTATAGTTCATGGAATTTTCCAAATTCTATTATTTTCACTCTGCTTCAATTCAGAGTTAATTCCATTTAATTTAATGTTTCACTTTTTTTCTGTGTCCAATTATTATACTTTATTTTTTTAAATATTTATTTTCAAGCAGAGATGAGAGAGAGAGAGAGAGAGAGAGAGAGAGAGAGAGAGCATGCAAGAGCACCAGGGCCACCACCTTGTGGGTCTGGCTTATGTGGGTACTGGGGAATTGAACTGGGGGCCTTAGGCACTGGAGGCAAGTGCCTTAACTGCTGAGCCATCTCTCTAGCCGTATACTTTATTTTTTATTGTACTTTTTGTTGACTTAGAGTCTTGCTGTGTTGCTAAGATTGAGTTCAACTTCTTTCTGGCCTTGACCTATTATTACTTCTCAGCCTCATACCAGTGTGGATATCATGCCAGGCTGGCAGGCCTGCATTCCTGCTCAGTGTACGGGATGCTTCCTGGGGGAATCAGGGACTGGTGGATTCTTCTGAAGCAAAATTATTTCCACTTTTTTCCTGTGGATACTTAAAATTTATAGTCACATAAATGGCTTTCATTTGTGGCTCTCAGTTATATTTCTACTAGGTAGGACCAGTCTGACTGTCTAGACCTCAAAAGTATGAGGTGAGTTTGCCATTCAGGCTCATCACTCATTCTGTTCTTTTCCTTAGTTTTCATTAAGTTTTCTTTTTGTTGCACCAAGGAAAGTATTCTCTTTGAAAATTATAATCCTGCATGCAGGAAAAAATATCAGTTTTTATGCATCTTTTCTTACCTTTACAATAATAGCACTACATTCCCACCTCCTCCAGTGCTAGGGAATTGAACATAGAGCCTGTGGGTTGCTAGACGAAGTGCTCAACCACTGAGCTATACCCCCACCAAATAGCCCTAGATTTTAATGCAAGAGTAAATGGAAGTGGATACTGAGATGGAAGGAAGAGAAGGGCCTAGAAAAAGCATCTCTTACCAAGATGACTTAGAGCCACGGCTGATGCCTTGAGCTCTCATAGGAGATAAGTGAAGCTGGCCCTGAAGGTTTGGAATCTGGTCCCTAGAAATTAGAGACCAGAAAATGATATAGAAACAAACAATGGAGATCCATCCTGAGCTCTGAGAAGAGATAGCTGGGGGAAGAGAAAGGAAGTCCAAGGGAAAATGGGCCAAGAGTGGAGAGAAATTATACATTGAGGATAAAGAAAAGCTAGCTAGAAAAAAAGTGATTAGTAGCTAAAATAACCTAAATTATTTTCTCAGAATGGAATTAGTTGACCAATGATCCATTATTCCTCCTTCTTCCAACTACAGTTCTTTGGTTCAAACTTAATTTAAATTTTTTCCATAGCAAATGTGGAAAAGTTTGAACTCAGTCAAAAAGTGATTGGTATTACCTGAGCTATTATGTGAGACCTCTCATTGCTGAGACAGAAATCTAATGAGTTCAAGGCCACCCTGAGACTACATAGTGAGTTCCAAGTCAGCCTGGGCTACAGGGAGACCCTACCTCAAAAAACGAGAGAGAGGGAGGGAGGGAGGGAGGGAGAGAGAGAGAGAGAGAGAGAGAGAGAGAAAGAGAGAGAGAGGGAGGGAGGGAGGAAGGGAGGGAGGGAGAGAGAGAGAGAGAGAGAGTTTAAAGGAGGGGTGGTTTGTTTTGCCTCATAGTTCCAGAGGTCTAGGTCTATAGCTGGCTGGCTCTGTTGTTTCTAAGCTTGTGTTAAGGCAGAGAATACCATGGTAGAAGGAAGTGTCAGAGCACCAGTGCTCCCTTCCTGGTTACCAGGAAGCTGAGAGAGTAAGTAATAGGAAAAGGCCAGAATACACCTTTCAGAAGAGGCACCCCCTAGTGAGCAACATCCCCGAGTTAAGCCCCACTTGCACAAATCCACCTCCCAATATTGTGTACAAATTTTGAATTTTGAATGGGTTTAGCCATTGATAATATCATGATCTGATGATCAAATTGCCTCTAAGGTCTCACAGGTGTGCTTTACTAATCTCTGTGTCCCTCGATCTAATCAATACAGCAATGTTGTATATTGTTTAATCAGACTTATGTCACAAGGAATTTTTTTCAGTCCTTTTTTCTTCTAAGATTAGGATACTGTGCACTAAATGTTTTTGTAATTAGTCTGGAAGTGTTTCTTTATTAATTAATATTTTGGTCTCTTTTTCTCTCTGCCCTTTTTTCTTTCAATATGGTCTCATATAGCCCAGGCTGTACTTGAGCTCCCTATATAGCCTAGGATTGCCTTGAACTGTTGATCTTTTTTTCCCTGTAGCAGACTCTGAGTACTTTAGTGGCTGAAGCCAAGGAAACACTTAACCTGGGCTGCCCTGTGCAAGTGAGATGTTCCAGAGCGGGGTTCTCTCCTCACGGAAACACTTACCTGATTGACTGACATGTGCAAGTGATGGAGCTCTCTTCTCAAGGGAAAAAAAAGTCTTTGAGATTGGTTCACACTTTTGCATTCTTGACCCTGTGGTGGCTGGTTCCTAATTCCCAAGGTATTCTCGAAGAGTCTTTCCTAATTCCTAGTCAAACACTTGACTTCTTTTTAATGGTGCTTGTCTCTTTAATAAGCATACTTTTCTTTGATAAAATTTACATGCGCTTCTTTTCTTGCCAAACTTCAGAACTTTTAGATCTTTCTGGCTTTGCTTTTTGCTCCCAATTTCTACCAACCCATAGAATCATGCCGTGGCCTCCATATGAAATCAGTCCACAAAGCCTCAAGACATCAATATAACATAGACAGGTTCTTTGGCAGAATGTAAAACAAATGCCAAATACAAATACCAGTTCCCAGTAATCCTCACTGCCATTTGAAAGCTTTAAAGGGCATTCTTCATGGTCTGCAGTCTTATGAGGGGTCTGGAGTTCTGAGCTTCCAGTAAGATCACCCACTAAGTTTAGCAGGTGTTCTCTCACCTGCTTCTCCACACATTTCTAAAATTCCTCCCTATACAAGCTCTGAAGGCTTCTGAACCATGGCACCAGAGGTCATCACAGTATCATCCATTTCTGATACCAGTTTCTGTTGTAAATAGTTAAAAACATTCGTTGGAAATAAAACAGCCTTTTCAAAAATGATGCTGAGAAAACTGGATATCCACGTGGAGAAAAATAATACTAGACTATATTTCTCACCTTGTACAAAAATAAATTCACATTGGGTTGTGAGAGCCGTGGCGGAGGAGAATATCCAGAGGCAAGACACCCCTGAGTAACCACATACTAGGGCCAGGAGAACCAGGCTGACTACGAGGCTATCCATGGTCCCCTGCCCCAAGGACTGATCCAGATGGCCCATGGATAAGGATATCCAGCTGAATGGGGATGGGGAATGGGGTATTGGGGAACTGGGGATAACAACTCATCGTTTGTCCATTAAATAATGTAACTCATTATGGACAATAAAAAAAAAAGACATGAAACTTTGAAACTGTACTTTAAGGTATAGGCATAGGTAAAGAGATTTTGAAAAGGACTTCCAGTACTACAGGAAATAATCCCAAAATTTGAGAAATGAGATTACATGGAGTCAAAAGACTTATGTATAGCAAAACCCAACAATCATCAGAGTAAATAGAAAGCCTATAGAATTGGAAAAGATATTTGTCATTTACACATTAGACAGGAGATTAATATGTAGAATATATAAAAATAAAACAAACAAATGAAAAATTTTCAAATGAAGAAATACAAATGGCCAATAGATATTTTTAAGTGTTCAACATCCTTAAACATCAGAGGAATACAAATTAAAACTGCTTTGAGATTCCATGTCACCAAAATAAGAATGGCTATCATCAAAAAATAAATGATAACAAAGACTGGTGAGGATAGAGGGAAGGAGCAGCCCTTATTCACTGCAGGTGGTAAACTGGTTCGGTCAATATGGAAGTTAGTATGTGGTGTGCTGACTTTGACCCCTTCAGGCATACACATTGATACTTGCACATGTTTACTGCTTCACTATTTATAATGGCTAAGAAAGGAACCAGGCCCACATGTTCATCAACAAGTGAATGGATAAAGAAAATGTGGTACACAAAAGAAAAATGAAATCATGACATTTGTAGGACAATGGCTAGAACTTGAAATTATTAGGTTAGGCACAAGAAACCAGTCTCAAACACCATGGTTTCTTGCACATATGAAATTTGGATTTAAGTTCATCAGAGAGAGGGAGAGGAAGGGGGGATCATGAGAGGGGATGAAGTAGTCAAAAGAAAGAAGAGAGTGTGACATGAAAGAAGAGGAGGACACTGTTGGGGGAAAGGAAAGGAGAACAAGAAAATGGGGGAAGATGCTGGTGATGGAAATGAATAAAAAGAAAGTATAACATATATGTATGAACATGCATAATGAAGCCCAGACTTGGTATGCTAATCTAAAAAAAAATCTCAAAAATAATTAAGAAGAAAACTTTATTTTACCATACAGTTTGAGAGGTTTCTGTCTAACATCAGTTGGATCTGCTGAGTTGAGCCTAGTGTAAAACTGAACATCATGGTGACAAGGCATGTGGCATAGGCTGCTCATCTTGTGATAGCCAGGAAGGGCCAGATCCAAGATTTATACATCCAGTGAGCTATTTCTTCCAACTAGGTCCCACCTTCCATAGTTCCATCCCATTCAAATCTTGAATCCTTGATTAGGATAGAGCCCTCATTTCTCTGGAAATGCCCTCATAGGCACACCCAGAAGTGGGTTTTTAAATTGCCTAGGAAGTCTCAAGTTGGCAATTAAGGTCAACCTTCATGCAGATTCTGTTCCAAAAGATTATCATTTATTGGATTTCAATGTTTACATACCAATATGCTTACAAACTGCAGAAAATGTAAAATCTCTCTGTTTTCAATGAGTTAATTCCCAACAGCAGTGTTTTTTATGTATAACGATCTTAATGTTTAATTAAATGCAATGCTTAAACATATTTTTAGTTTTCCTCCTCTGTTATCTGATAGGATTGCATGCATCCTACAGTAATAAAGATCTATGGGGCTGGGGAGATGGCCCATTGGGAAAGCACCTGCTGTACACCTGGCATTCTTTTCTGGCCTTTGCATCTGCATGCAGGGGTGTACACACACCTCATATCACAGTGTTAAACACGCACACACAGAATAGAAATCTTACTGGGTATGGTGGCTCACATCTGTAACCCTAAGTCTCAGAAAGCTGAGGCACAAGAATAACTGGCCATTTGGGGCCAGCCTGGCCTACATAGTTAAGTTTCAGTTCAGCCTGAGTGGTGTCAGGGTCCTGGTCCTTGCTGGGCAAGCACACTTTACCACCTAAGCTATTTCCCCAATCCTGGTGGTGGTGTTGTACCTGCTCTTTCTCTTTGGAGAAACTTTCCATGGACCTACATCAATACTAGTAGATTTCTGAAAGGTCTATAGAAAAGTAATATCCTTTCTTGGTTTTCCAGTACCTGTCATCTTTTTTTTCTTGTAGTTGTTTTTTGAGACAGGGTCTCACTTTAGCCCAGGCTGCCTTAGAACTCACTCTGTAGTCCAGGGCTGGTCTCAAAATCATGGTGATCCTTGTACGTTCCTTTCCAGAGAGCTGGGAGTAAAGGTGTGAACCACCACACTTGGGTTAACCTTCATATTTTAAATTGATTTTGGTTTCTATATTCTAATATTTATTATTTTGTATAGGTAAAGTCTGCCAGCTCACAGACCTAGCAGGCAGTTTAAGGAACCAAAGATAATTTAGACTGTGTCTTAAATTTCTTCTTGTCTAATTTCTTCTCATAATTGTTTTAGCTTATTTCTCTTGAGCATATTATAATTGATGTTCTGTGTTTATTTTTTTTTCTTTTTATCCATCCCTCTTTCTTTCACTTAGTTGATCTCTGAATATTTCCCTTTATTCCTGTGATCTTTTCTTCATAGCGGCATTCTCTGAGTGAAGCTTTGCATAAGTCTATCAACAATGTAATTGAGTGGTTATTAGCATTTGTGCACAGCACATGTTGCACTTTTGGTTTGCATAAACATCACTGTTTTGAAGCTTTACATTATACAAAATTAGCCTTTGACATATAATAAGATATGTTTTGTATGTGGGTGTTAACAGCATCTAACTTTTAGCCATTTGCTTGTGTTTGTTCACTCATCGACCACATTGTATTACTAAACATAGTTGATAAAGCTAAGCAAGTTGTACATCTCAAACATAAAATTCATTATTAATGTTAATTTTGAAATAATAATATTCTTAAAAACGATAAACTAGTTGCTTATTACAAAAATGGAAATAAAAACAAGATGCACTTTTTTCTTTAGTTAAACTAGCTTTTTAAAAGTGTTACTGGTAGACTATTTAAAAGTATCAGATATTTGTGAAGATTCATAACATTTAGAATATATTTCATAATTTAATATAATTATTAGCACATGAAAGTATATGAGTTTAATCCCTTTGCTATGAATTGCCAAAGCTATTACAAAGGTTTTCTTTTTACTTTTATGTTACCCAAGCATGTAGAAATATGGCTTCAAAATATTATTTCAAATAAATTTTCACTGGTTAAAATCGTATATAAAGATTTAAAAAATGAAAAATTTTCATGCCAAACCACTAACTTGTCCTATAAAATAACAGAAAAGTGACTATTTTAATACATTTCCTTAATATCTTAGAACAACTGTCAGTATATGTTTTCTGTAAAAGGACCCAATGGTAAATACTTTAACTGTGTCATCATAAGCTTCTGAAGCAGCAGCTTTATTCTGCTGCTATCCTGTAGAGCTTGCAGGCAGTATCAGCCAGTGATGTGACTGTCTTCAAGTAAAACAACTTAAAAAACAGAGATCAGTGTGTGAATCTAGTCATGCCTTGTAAATTTTTTATATTTTTATTTTCTCATACCTTCAAAATTAACATTTTACCTACCTTTCACATTCAGCTCTTCTTTCCACAGAAACTGTTACCGAAAAACATTTTTATATGTATTTAATGCCATGAGTTTGAGGCTACCCTGAGGCTACATAGTGAATTCTAGCTTAGTCTGGACTAGAGCAAGACCCTACATCAAAAAGCCAAAAAACCATATATCAGATGCATATTTTAATATTAGTGTAAAATGTTACATTTAGAAATATTACTATGTAACATATATAATATTTTACATATTACATAGTAAGAATTTTGGAGGTGGACTGCAATTGAGGAAGACACCTGACATCAACTTCTGGCCTCTATACACACACATGCACACACATATTCACACACATATGCACACACATATATACACATGCACACACATACATACGTATACATACACACACGAACTCATAAAGAATTTTAGTCATAATATCAATCCAATTTTTTGATATATCTGTTAATTGGTATAGAAATATGAACCCAAATGAACTTCAGAATATTTTTGATATCATAGTCCTTTCCCTTAGTAATTATAAATGAATAGTAAATTAATATTGTAAATGAAAATCACATTATTGTGTTAATAATTAGGTGAGAACATTTTGATTTATTTCATTCCCTAAGAAGAAAATAATAAAAAGGGTTGTTGACTGTTGCAGTCAACTTTCTAGTTGCTGCGCAGGAAGAACCCAAGAAAAAGCGGCTTGTGGAGGAATTGGTTTATTTGGCTTACGGACTCGAGGGGAGACTCCATCCTGGCATGGAAAACGATGGCATGAGCAGAGGGCTGGACATCACCTCTGTCACAGTACTGCAAACAGCGGCAAGAAGGTGTGCCAAACTCTGGCAAGGGGAAGCTGGTTTATAGCCCCATAATCCCGCCCCTGACAACACAGCTTCATTGAGGTTGTAAAACCCAAACTGCCATCAGCTGAGGATCGATCTATCAGAACACATTCAATTGTTTGTGGGGGACACCTGGATCAAACTATGACATTGACACAGTGTAATCCTCACTTAATCCCTTTATGTAACACAGTCATTGTTGTTACCTTTTCACTGCACAGTACAATAGAGTCCTATTGAGAGTCATTGAGGAGGTAGGTGCCTACTCATCTACTCTGCACATTCCCCCAAATTCCCATGTAAGATCTCCATGGTTAGCTAAAGTTATCTTTACTGTATGTTATCTTTTAAGAAGTGATTATTAATACATCTCTTCTTTACAGACGATTTCTAATTAGTTTTAGTTTAGGATGGGAAGGTAATTGGAACATATTCTGCAGTGTCATTAAGTATTATAGATAAATTATAGATAAATTCAGTATATGAGTCTTTTTAGAAAATATCAGACTGATCATAATTTCACTAATTTAAATTTACTTTTAATTAGACTTTTCAGTAATAGCAAATTAGTGATTTAAAAATTATTTAGGGCTGGAGAGATGGTTCAGTGGTTAAGGTGCTTGCCTGCAAAACCTAGTTCTAGTCCCTGGTGCCCACACAAAGCCACATGCACAAAGTGGTGCGTGCATCTGGAGTTTGTTTGCAGCGGCTGAAGGCCCTGGTGTGCCCATTCTCTGTCTCTGCTTGCAAATAAACAAATAAAAATAAATAAAACATTTAATCAGCATCAAACATTAACATTATCCATAAGAATTTATATGCCATTGGAATATTAATAAATCCTCATTATCCTTTACTATGCCTAGATTAACAATTTTTAATGTTGCTTCTGTATTTTGAAAGGATTGGATTTCCTACTTTATGATTAAATTACCACTGCTTTTTTATCTCAGTCCTAGCTCATCTTTTTGTAGTAGAAGAGGTCCCCACTTTCCTTGACAAAGGGTGCTATTTAATCCAGAAAAAATTCAAGAGTTGATCTAACCAGAAATAAAGGAAAGATGGAGGGGCAAGGAACTGTGCCTCTCACAATAAGTCTTGGTTGATATCACAAAGACTGGGGAGGCAAAAGGTGTGTGCTTATAACACCTACACTTGGGAAGTGAAAGGAGAAAGGAGGAGTTTATGATCGGCCTCAGCTACACAGTGATTTGAAGCTACCCCAGGCTACAGGAGACCCGGTATAAAAAAAATTATTATAAAAATAAAATACTAATTTAAAAATAAAAAATGAGGTGGTTAATAAGCGGAATATGTCCATATCTGTAAGCTCAAGGTCAGCTTGGGTAGCATAGTGATACCCTAGCCCCCAAACACCAGGGATATACAAAACAAAATAAATAGGTTATATATAAATACCATGTGTACATTACTAATACCATTTTGATTGGAGAAAAAAATAGAAGCATTAACTCATTGTTCTCCTTAAAGGAAAAAAAATCATTCAACATTGATTAAATAAACCCTGCACATTTTTTGAGGAAGCTACATAGAGTTGGCTCTGTGAAAACTATGCCAGTACCTATAGGTTAGGTCATCTTCATCCATCCATGGAATGTGTCTCCTCATCAGAACTGTCAGTCTCTGTTTCAGCTACTTCAGAGAGTAAGTACTGATACTTTTGAGTGTGCCCTGTTTCTATGAGGAAACTTCTGTATATAAGACATTAAGCTAATATTTTGTCAGAAAATCGTTCACTAATTTATACGTAATACCCTTTTAAAAATGAAAAAAAGCAGGCAATTATATTGAGACACACTTAGGTGAAACTTTCTACCACTGAGCTCCATCCCTAGCCTAAGACTGTCCTTTTTATTGTATTTAATATAAAATATAAAATTTATATTTAAATTTTTTTCCAGTAAATACTTTTTTTTTCCTTTGGTAATTATAAATAACCCTGTGATGGTCTGTGTGGGCCCAGTTCCAAATGTTCTAAATTAGATTCTAAGGATCAGGGATGATTACACTTCCCCAAGCCTGGGGGATGATTCTGTCCATAACAAGGTGTGAGAATTTCTGAGAACATTTTACTATGGCAAGATGTGTTTTATTTTGAAGATAAATTATCTACTTTGTGGGTTTTATCATTTTTGTAAGAAGACTGATGGAGATAACCAGTTTTTAGGTAAAATGTATGTAATTAATGACATGTTGATATCCTGTCATATCCAGCACCTCATATTTGATTACAGATTTCATGTCTTCTCAGAGTTATGAACCCAAAGCAAGTAGATCTGAATACTGAGTTACTAGATTTGTCTAGGCTGTTATTTGTAGCATTTCCACAAGCACTGTTTTGTTGGGGGATGTTACAGAACCTGTGTGAAACTTCTGTACAGAAAGGTGTAAAGCTTTTCATAGGGTTAAAAAAAACTATTTGTATGTTTTAATGTTTTCTTTTTTGACCTTTCTACAAAATTCTGTCTTTAGTATATATTTTCAAAAAGAAAACAGTACATTTTATTTTGGATGGAATAGTGGTGAGCATAGCTGCTTCCTAAACAGATAATGGTACGTTGAACAGTACAGATAGAAAGTGGCAGTCACTCTCAGTGTAGTGAACTTTTAAAATTGGAAAATACTTAGTCCCTACTAACCAGCTTAACATGTTTCGTAAGTCACACCTAACTGGGTTTTTTTAAAGGTGGGATTTAGTTTTTTCTTAAATAAAGATCCTTTTTTGGGCTGGAGAGATGGCTCAGCAGTTAAGGCACTTGCCTCCAGTGCCTAAGGCCCCCAGTTCAATTCCCCAGTAACCACATAAGCCAGACCACAAGGTGGTGGCCCTGGTGCATTCTCTCTCTCTCTCTCCCTCTCTCTCTCTCTCTCTCTCTCTCTCTCTCTCTCTCTCTCTCTCTCTCCCTCCCTCTGCTTGACAATGAATAAATAAAATATTTTTTAAAAAAGATCCTTTTTTATTTATAGATAATGGATAAAAATTGTATGATACAGCCAGGCGTGGTGGCGCACACCTTTAATCCCAGCACTCGGGAGGCAGAGGTAGGAGGATCACCGTGAGTTCAAGGTCAGCCTGAGACTACATAGTGAATTCTAGGTCAGCCTGGGCTAGAGTGACACCCTACCTTGAAAAACCAAAAAAAAAAAAAAAAAAAAAAAAATTGTATGATACAATACTATGTAGACAGGAATGCCATGCATCCTTAGTTTGAAAATAACAGACGTCAAAGCAATAACTCTTTCTCGTTAACTTTTCAACAAGTGCTTTTCTAGATCTGTTGGAACAGTAGAAGTAATCAGATTCCCCAAGCCTTTCACTGCAGAGTCCATCCTCATTCTCATTTGTCTTGAATTAATGCCATTTTATAAAGTGCCATGTTATTTTCCAAACAAAGGGTGACTCATTATTGAAATTTTCATTTACTTTTTAAGCTAGTTGTGTGGCTGCATTGCATGACTAAGGCTTTGCACAGAACTCACATGACTGACTTGAGTATGAATCAAAGGTTTGAGATTTCATGTGCTTTCAAAGTTAAGAATACAAAATAAGTATTTTATATATTAAATTATGTGGTGTCTTTCTGTACATAGTGTATATTACTTATGTGAGAGTAGATGAAAATGTTGACTAACTACAACTAACACATCCTAAGTTTGAAAATGCTATTTTGCAGTTCTTTTAAGGTAAAGTATCTTATAATGTAAAGTATTCAAGCTGATGACGTTAAAACTATTTAGATTTAAATGAAAAATTATGATTACTGTGGTACTTTGATTATTTTAATGTTATATTTCTTCAGAAGTTTTTCATCCTTAAATAGTTCCAAGTGTGAGTCAAATTGTAGTCAGATGCAATGGGAGATGAGCTGAGGCAGCAGACTTTCAAACCAGCTGTTGCAGAAGTGAGACCCTGCAGGGTCTCTTACTGACCTAATTAGAGATGAGGTGCAGGGCTACGGGTAGTCTAAATGGTGCCTTTGTGCCAAAGAAAACTCAAGCCCATTCTTTTTACATAGCAAATATCTGTGTGAAGGCATACAGTTTGGAGAACAGAATGCTGGATAGACTTTAGTCCCCACTTGGTCAAATGCCAAGGAATAGTTTTCAGATTTTAATTATGATTCTACATATAACACACATTTTCCTCAGCTTGTCCTTATGTATTCTAACAAGGTAACACCAAGCAAGACAAGTCACCACGGGTTCTAATGCACAGGCCAGGGACTAGGATTAAACCTGGGGAGAGAGTGGGTTGGAGCCTTTTCTGTCCAAAGAACCAACTAGCTGGGAAGAAAATGGCTCTACCCAGACAGACATGTTCACAATCATTTTAATGCCTGCTCCCTAGGATTTTCTTTTCTTCCTGGGTTCTCCATAACATTCATTTCATTCTGATTTTCCTGACATAAAATGGTGAGCAGACACATCAGGTTTAAATCTTATTCCACAAGCATGGCCTTAGTTGTTCCTGTGGCTTTTTCATTTTGTTTTCACATTTGTGGGGCTGCTGTTTAGTGTTGTAAGAAGTTAGCCAGGTATGGTGGCTCACACCTTTAATCCCAGTGCTTTGGGAGGCAAAGGTAGGAGGATTACCACAAATTAGGGGCCAGTCTGTGCACAGTGAGATTCAGGCTAGTATAGGCTACTCAGTCAGACCTGGTCTTTAAAAAAAAGTTTTAAGAAATTGTTTGCCTTGAGTCAGAGATTTACAAACCCATAGAATAATCTCTGAAACCAACCTTTGTGCATTAATTGACAAGTAGAAGTCATAAAGCTTCAAGTAAGTCACTTCTTTGGAAACTCACCTGAACAGATCAAGTGTCAGTGTCATTTGTTTCCTTCCCACTAGTGCTTGATTGTTCCCAGGATGGCTGGCTCTGTGCTCACTCTTGCAGCTAATCCTGATTTACAACCTCATCTAAAACCTTCCATACAGCTAATTATGCAGCTGAGCTCACTGCAGGCTGATGGATTCCTGCCTCTGTACAGGGAGACAGCCTCTCTTGTTTTGAGCATTCTTTTTTTCAGGAGTGGTTCTTTCCTCTTCTTGCTTTGTATCTCTGATAATTCCTCACCCCTTTCCTTTCCCAGATACTTTCTTTGTGAGACATGTGAGGCAGCCTATATTGGCCATCCTAAATCAAGAAAGTCTCTTCCCATTTTCAAAAACTCACTGTGAAGTTCCCTCTTCTGTTGGTTTCCTTGGCCACCAAACTGTTTTGCTTGTAAATACATGAATTGGCTGTGTTGAGTTGCCTGTGGAACATATCATAACTTTTTATCTGGTTTCTCCAAGTTCTTCTTTGCTTAGACTTCTTTTAGAGTGTGGTTGCTATATGGTTCCAAGTTACAACAGCCCGTATATGAGACTGGAAATAGATCAGGCATGGATATATACCCATGCTTTTTCTTTTAAACATCCAGCAATGATGGTATCATATTAAAGCTGATGCTTATTTTCAAAAGAAATGACCAATAAGTTTTCCACTATAAAAGAAAGGTGCCTGACAATACTATAAACATGTAACTAGAGGATTGAAAGATGCTTGTTTTTTGGAGAACATAAAGGTGTTCAAGTTTTTTGAATTAAATACAAAATGCAAAACTTCCAAAATGCAGAAATGAAAGTTCAAATAAAATTTTTATACAGGATTCTAAGTTATAAGCAGACTAGTCTTTTAAGAGTAGGTCTTCAGTTCTCAAACAATCTTAGCTTGCACTGACTGAATGCTTCCTATGTGTAAAGGGCAGTTGTAGGTGAATATGGTGGTTAATACACTTAATTCTCCCACATAGTGAGGTGTGGCTGCTAACTTGGCAGAGGGTGCATTTTAACTCTGAACCCATAGTCTTAAATGTTTACCACTTCACAGATAAGCAGCTTAATACTGTCTCCTTGAGGTGACTGGAGCCTTATAATTGTGTCAGTTGTCGTCTTTTTCCCCCAATTATGTTTATTGAATTTTGGCAGAGGTGTACATTGAATTTTTAAATGTGGGCTGCAACTTCCATATAGTTCTTATTCTGTACAATACAACTAGCTATTTTCAAGCTATCTACTAAAAACAGACAAACTAGAGAGATATGCCAGGGTTTGATTTTTTTCACTGTGAAACGTTTGAAGTGAGTATGATCTCATTCTTCATTATTGCCCAGATCTCTCTGCTGAAACAGAACCTGGAGTTGCAGCTTTCTCAGTCACAGACATCTTTGCAGCAGCTGCAAGCCCAGTTCACACAAGAGCGCCAGCGACTCACGCAGGAGCTAGAGGATTTAGAGGAGCAACACCAACAAAGACAGAAATCCTTAAAAGCAGCGCATGTCCTCGCATTTCAAACCATGGAAGAAGAAAAGGAAAAGGAACAAAGAGTAAGTATAGTGGGAAATCTGTTCAAATTTAGCCTATCTAGTATTAATTACCTTCAAATTCTTTTTTAAAATATTTTATTTATTCATTTTCAAGCAGAGACATAGAGATGTGTGTGTGTGTGAGAGAGAGAGAGAGAGAGAGAGAGAGAACGAAAGAAGAGAGAGAGAGAGGAGAGAGAGAGAAAGAAAGAGAATGCACCAGGGCCACCACCTTGTGGGTCTGGCTTATGTGGGTCCTTGGGAATTGAACCCAGGGCTTAGGCACTGGGTGCAAGTGCCTTAACCGCTGAGCCATCTCTCCAGCCCTCAAATTCTTAAAAATACTTTTTTTTGGCTCTGAAACATTATATTTTCCTTTATGTCAATGTTTTCCAGGATGTGATGTGCTGTAGGAGGTGATAGTTGACTAGACATAAGTACTAGTTGTGCATTATGGCAGATAGATTGGAGCCAGTATTTTGTTTGTTCTGATCATAATGCCAAGACTAGTAAATCCTCTGGCTTGTTAATTGTTAACAGTGATGAAATAAAATCATCTAAATCTCTAGAGCTATATCCATTCAAACACGTAGTACTATTAAGAGAATCTGTCATCAATTGACCACATGTAATCTGCTATTTCTAACCAGGTTTTTTTTTTTTTTTGAGAGAGAGAGAATGTGTGGTGTATGCACATGTATGTGCACATTATAGAACTGGGGTTACAGCATGCATGGTCATTTCCATCTGTTTATGTAGGTTCTGAGGAATCAAGCTCACCTGATCTCAGGCCCCCATGCTTATTTATGCACAAGTGCTCTTACCTGCTGAGCCATCTTCCCCGCCCCTCTAACTAGGCTTTATAAGCTTGTATTAGTTACTTTTGTATCACTGTGACAGAAAAAAAATGTTGTGTGAACTTTTACTGGGGAACAAATTTGTATTCACTCCAGATAGGATACTAACCATAAACCAAAGATATTATTCTACCCAAGTCTAGCTGGTAGACCAATGAGTTTAATTGTGGTTACTTACAGGAGCATGGGCAACTTACATCTATACCACCACAGGGCGGTCTCTCTCCTAGTAATTACTCATCACTTACATATCCTTGGGGAAGAATCTTGTAAACTGCCCCTTGACCCAATTGAGAGTCTCGAGTGGACCTTGTGAGCCCTACCTTCCCTCTATAATGGAATGCTAGTGGACCCAAACTGTGAGGGTCTCCTGAGCAAATCACAGCTGCTTTATTTCAAGATAACAGTGGCTGTGCCATGCCTGAATGACGGAATTCCTTACACTAAATAACTTAAGGGAGAAAAGATTTATTTTGGTTCACAATTTCAGAGTGCCCCATAGTTGAGAGGGCATGGTGGAGCTTATGGTAGTGGGAGACTATGGCAGTGGCTACATAGCAGACCAGGAAACAGAAAAGTGACAGCCAGGGTTAAGGCTACAACTTTGAAAGTTCTGCCCATAGTGACCTCCTTTAATGGCTTGAGAGCTCCTCATAACAGCACCAGCAGCCAGGGAGCAAAATTTTAAGATAGTAATTTAGGGAACCCTTCAGATTAAAACCATAATAAAGCTTTTACAGATTTTGCTTATTCACACAAAGGCAGAAAGGGAAGCAGTAATAAAATTGCTGTAGAAACTAGCTAGACAATATTGGATAAGACTTACAGTTATAAAACTCCACATGGTGCTTTTCCCAATAAAAAGTCATCCCCCTTTCTTGGTAATACCCTCTTCCTTTTATTTTTTCTTTCTAAAACTCTGTCTAAATTTTAGTTTTAGATAGTCTGTTTTCTTAGCAACTTTAGAAAATAATTTTATTTGAAAACTTCTTGGCCCCAAATGTTTGTATTTCTAATTCAGATAAAATATGTTAGTCAAACTGGTTTCATGACAATTTATGGTTTTCTACTGAATCGGCCCTATTTTGTTTTGCCAGTCATGATTATGAAAATGGACTACAACACTTTAAACTTAAATAATAATTGAGTTTTAGTAACTGTTTTCTATTTTGTTTGCATTTCTTTCTATATTCTGGCATATATTGGATTGCTTCTCTTGTCTAGGCTCTTGAAAATAACTTACAAGAAAAACATTCTGCAGAGCTCCAGTTGCTGAAAGACACACACCATGAGTCCATGGAGGTATTCCGCACAGAAATGGAGCAGGAACTTCAGACACTTCGGTTTGAATTGGAAGATGAAGGAAAGGCTATGCTTGGTATTTTGGAAGGATTATAATCTGTCATATTCATGTGTACACACTCCCATTGTAAAATTCAACATAAAATCACTAAGCTTTATCTTTAAATTTGGAATCACTGCCATGCCTGTCTGCCCAAGCAGACATTCAGCTCTGCCACAGAGAGGGCAGGGAGGGAACAGAGGGTTAGAGTCACCCCAGCTCTCTCTTTTGGCACTTTCTTCTGTGCTCATGGGTCTGTGTGGGGTCAAAACACTCAGGCATCCAGAAATCAGTCACTGTCCAGGAGAGCACATGGAACCACATATGGCTCATATCTTAGGCACTTGCTACTGGATTCTACTTTAGTTTTAATGAAAAATGTCACAACTATGTCTACTTCTTTGTCCAGGTATATTTCATCTGGAATTTTCACCTATAAAATGGTTCTTTTATAAGGAGATAAGCTTTGAAGAAAAAGCTAGATGTGTATTTAAAGATTTATTTATGATTTTGTTTTTAGTGTCATTCAGTGACTTTTTGTTCTCATCATCTTGTTTTCCTTCTCTTTATTTTCTTTCTCTGTAATTCCAAATTCTCCCAGTATATTTTAATGTGTGTTTGTCACACTTCACTGCACACTTTCTCCAAGTAGGAATTCGGAGCAAAGAATGCCAAAGTGATGTGAATATCTTGGGCCTCTAAGGGAAATCATTTGACTCTGTTCACCACACCCCTACAGCTGCGGAGCCCTAGGCCACATTGTTACAACCCTCTCTTCTTTCAGTCCCTGCAAAGCCACTGTGCTAGCTAACATCAAGATCATATTAAGTGTGAAAATTATCAATGATTTATAAAATAGATAATTATATGCTAGAGATGAGGCTGTGCAATTTCATTAAAAATGAACAGCGGATGTATCCGGCATCTTTGCGCAGGACCAATAATAAAAAGCAGTGTGGTGGCCTTTGCAGAATATGGCCAAAGGGGAATACTCAGTCCCTCAGCTGTGTGAGGCCAGGTAAAAATAGCCAAGTTTTGGAGCTATTGTCATTTAGTCCACTAACATATGATTTAAATGTCACTTGGTTAACAAAAGGACTTTTGAAGTTCTGAAAATTTTGTTTCTTTTTGGAATTGTCATGGATTCTCATGCTTTCATGTTTTAAGAAGTAACACAAAGGTCTGCTGTGATCCCTTCCCACTTTTTTATTGGTAGCATCTTGTAAATGTATAATGAAATGTAACAACCTGTGTATGGATATACATACTGTTAGGATAGAGAACATTTTCATCACCATGGGAACACCTCAGATCCATTTCTAGCCACACATTCTTTCCTGTAAACCCTTAAATATCTTCTTCATTTCTACAATTTTGTCATTGAGAATGTTATTGATTTTATTAATGGAATCACACAATATTTAACTTGTAGAGGTTGGCCTTTTTTTTCTTACTTGGTGTCATTCTCTAAAGTTATATCCAGGTTGGTATGTGCATCAATAGTTTTTCTCTTTTCCTTTCTTGTTAAGTTGCCAAAGTATCAGCATACCAGAGTTTGTTGTCTTTCGCATATCTGACCTTTCATTTTGCTGTGCTGTTGTTACCATCATGTTGCTGGGACAAAACACTTAACAAAAAGTAGCTGATGAGAGGAAAATGTTTATTTTGGTGTACATCATGTTTCCACATGTATATAGCTCTACTGTACTCCTACAACTCTGACCTGTCCCTTGTAATGTCACTTGCTTCCACATGAATTTCTTAAATACTACCTTTGCTAGGATTCCTTTCCAGCCTTCTGGAAGGTTTTTAGTCCATATTCTTTTCCATGGCTTTGACTATCACCTATGTGCTAGGGACTCCAAATAGCGTTTCTAGACCAAATATCTATTTTTATACATTAAATTTATATTTGTGACTATATGTTGGAGAGTTGATATTCTACCATACTCTCAGAATTTTAAAACATGATCTTACTATCTTCCTATAGCCCTAATATATATTTCCATTTGAATTAATGATATCACTATTTAATAGCAAATTAAGGAAAATGGAGAAACAGTCAACTTTTTTCTCTCACATATTGTGATTTTAATGTAAAATGCCCCCATTGACATAGGTGCCAGAATACTTGGTTCCCAGTAAAGTGGTGTATTTTGGGAAAGTTATAGAGCCTTTTGTAAGTGGAGGCTTATAGAGGAAGTGGGTCACGGGCTTGGCCCACATGCCATTTTTCCTCTGCTTCCTGACTGTGCTGCTCTGTGACTCCAGCTTCTGGCTCCTGTCACCATGCCTCCCTGCCATGAAGTCTCCCTTTGAATCTCAGCTGAATTAAACCCTCTGCTTTCCATGAGTTGCTTCTGGTTGAGTATTTGTTCACAGCAAGGAGGAAAAAAACTGATGCACACTGCCCTATCCTTGTTGGGTACTAGTAGTAGTAGTAATCCTCCTCTTCATCATCCTTCTTCTTCCTCCTCCTCCTCCTCCTCCTCCTTTTTTCCTTCTCCTCCCTTCCCCTTCTTTCCCTTCTCCTTCCCTCTCCTCCCTCTCCCCTTCCCCCTTCTCCTCTTCTTCCTTCCCCTTCCTCCTCCCCTCCTCCACACTCCCATCCTCCTCTGCCTCCTCCTCCTCCCCTTCCACCTGAGAAATGAAGCTGTTTATATCATTGTGCTTTCATTATACCTAATATTCATTTCTGATATCCCACATGGTGCCCTAGCATCATACCTTCACCTCTAGCTTGTGTAATCACACATTTTATTCTCCTTCAGTATAGAGCTGACATTCAGTATTTGTGGGTTGTCTCCAGAGGCTGGCATGGTGGTACATGCCTATAATCCCAGCCCTTGGGAAGTGGTGGCAGGAGGTTTAGGAGATGAAGATTAGCCT
Source organism: Zapus hudsonius (assembly GCA_004024765.1). Classification (NCBI taxonomy): domain Eukaryota; kingdom Metazoa; phylum Chordata; class Mammalia; order Rodentia; family Dipodidae; genus Zapus; species Zapus hudsonius. The sequence goes on from PVHP010007124.1 coordinate 31,166, forward strand.
CAGTTACATAATGAATTTAAGCCAGCCTGGGCTACATGAGATCCTATCTCAAAAAAAAAAAAAAAAGAATAAAAGTAAATGATGGCCTCAGAGCACTAACAGTATTTGTCAGCTATACTGATCATATTCTTGGGTTATTGTGGAAGAATCCCCCTAAATATTTATTATGGTACAACTCTAGAATCTGTATCATCTTAATAGTAAAAGTCAAAGCTTTTCATCTCCATTAGCACTGTTCTTCAAACTGAAATCATATATACAAATACTTGGATCACTTAAGCCAAGTGTATTCATCATAATATATAGTCTGTATTTCAATTCATGACAGTTTCTAGTAGTTTTTTTAAAATATTTTTTATTATTCATTTATTTTTTATTTTTTATTTATTCATTTTCAAGCAGAGAGATGAGAGAGAATGAGAGAGAGAGAGAGAAAGAGAGAGAGAGAGCGCACCAGGGCCACCACCATGTGGGTCCTGGGGAATTGAACCCGGGGCCTTAGGCACTGGAGGCAAGTGCCTTAACCACTGAGCAAACTCTCCAGCCCTCAGTAGTTTTAATAATTTAACAAACATGCTACTGATCTAACTTTTAAAATAATCTGTGATCTTTATACTATTTCCTAGAGTGCTGTTGACATTTTTGCTAAACTATTTTCTTTGCATTCCAGCTTCCTTACGCTCAGAACTAAACCACCAGCATGCAGCTGCCATTGAGTTGTTACAGCACAACCACCACCAAGAGCTGGCAGCTGCTAAGATGGAGTTGGAGAGAAGCATAGACATTAACAGAAGGCAGGTAGGTGTGGCCATCCTTTTCTGGGCTGGTTTCTAAATATGAGAAAACTGAGCATCATAATCTTCTGAAGATAATTTTATAAAAGTATTATTTTCACTAGAAATTATCCTATAGCGAAGAGTTATTTTTCTAGGGAAATACATAATTTTAATCCAAGTAAGCATTCTAGCCAACTAATATTCATGTAATTTTTAAACTGCTGTTTGGCCCAGTTAACTTTCCTTTAATTAGATACTTTGTGATCTTGAGGGTACAAATGTATGGAACAATGGAGTTTGGGGGAATTTTCAATAAAAGCTGTTGTTAGACTCGTTCATTATTAGTTGATAACTCATTATTAGTTATTAGAATTATAATCTTTACTTTCAGTCCTCATCTTTGCTAAATGTTCTTGCCTAAGAAAGTTAATGAATCTCTGTGTGACTGTGGAGGGAAGGTAGTTCTTTTCAATGAGGCCTACAGTGAAATTGACAATGATTGGGCCTATTGAACTTGTAAAAAGTAGTACCTCTAGGAAAATGGGAGGGAGCTCATTTATTAAATAACAGAATGGCACTAAGCAGGAAAGTCTGCTTTTTTGAATCATTGAAAATGTGTGTGTTTCCGATTAAGACAGTGGTACTAACATTGACTTCCAGACAGTAGGCACCTCAATGAGATCTGTGCTCTCCCACTGGTCATACATTATCTTTGGACAAGTTGGTTCCTAGTTCTTGGTTTCCTTATTATAAAACGAGATTGTTGTGTTTCATGACTTTCAAGGTCTATTGTAGCCCTGGCATTACTGAAACTATATTCACATAAATACTTCTTTGTAGATATTTAGATGACAAAGAACCTTGAGTTTTTCTTATTTTGAACTATTTGTTTTGAAGCATTGTCAAACTGATTATGCTTAACATTCAGGTTATGTATGTCCGTTTCTTTCCCTGGTATAAACACCAAGAGCAAATATATAGAAAATGTTTCCAAGTATCTGTTTTTACAGAGTAAGGAGCACATGTGTAGAATAACAGATCTGCAGGAGGAACTAAGTCACAGAGAGCATCACATCTCCGAATTGGACAAGGAGGTACAGCACCTTCATGAGAACATAAGCGCCCTAACTAAAGAACTGGAGTTTAAGGGGAATGAAATTCTCAGAGTCCAGAGTGAATCTAACCAACAGATGAGGTATGGCAGTAACCATAGCAAAAGGAATTCACATTGTTATCTAAAAGGCTGGTTGCAAAGATGCCTAGCAAAATGTGCCTATTTTTGTGACTAGACGTTCCTCCCAGTAAGATCTTGAAGACCACTATTTTACTCTAATTAAGGTTTAGGTTATAATCTAAAATATAGAGGAAATGTATGTATTTTGATGATGTATATGTACTCATTAACCTTGGAAATTGTACATCATTAAAATCTTTTAGAAGCATTATTCACAAAAGGATTAAAGGAGACAAGTTTAATGTAAGCCAGAAGATTATAGCAAACTAGCCTAATTTAGGCTGCTTACATTAATTTTCCATGTATTATACCAAATAAAAAGCATTTCAAATCTGGTAGAACATAGAAGTACTGAAAACTTGACTTTAGAATAACATTGTCTCAACTAAAAATGAATTAAACAGGTTGCATGAACAAGATTTAAATAAGAGACTTGACAAAGAGCTGGATGTCATAACAGCAGACCCACCTCAGAGAGAAAAATGTCATACGGGCAGATTTTAATAAGACTAATGAGCTACTCAAGGAAATAAATGCAGCTTTACAAGTGTCGTAAGTCATATTATATTAAAGAAAATTCATAATCATGTGGATAATTGAGGAGCACTGTGTCTAAGATTAACTTCTGTTTTAAATCTCATAAAAGAGCTACTTAGAATGGAAAACTGAAGTACTGTATTGCAGATGGTCTTTGCAGTATGATGTGTTCTTTCATTAGGATGAGCTCTTTTTATGCCATTTGGGGTAGGAAACAGCTAAGTCACTTTTTACTCAGGTTTTCTCAGTGGTCTAAGCCCTGTTCCATAGTTAATTGACTTTGAGCTGCTGCTAATATTCAGTGTTACTCTCTCTCTTTTCCTAATTAATTATCCCGATATGTCAGGAAAGTCACAGTTGGTATCTAATCCCATTGTTGAGTGTTAGGCTTTCAGCTTTACTGGCCAAGTTGTGTACCTTGTGTTATTAATATTTACCTTCCTCTTGTATTAAACTCATCTTTCACCTATGTGTGCAATTCAATCTCAGTCGACATTTCTACATGCAAAGATGTAGTAGGCTCATACACACAGGTTTAGCTTGAAACAGAAAACAGGCCCCCAACTGTTTGTACTGACTCAAGTTGAGTGTTCTCTGAGGTGACACACTGTTTCTCATAGATATATTTCAACTCTTCACATTAGTGGTTGCTCTATGAATGCATCATGAATAAATTTTATTAGAATCCCTAGTCATAGCAATCGCTTTGTTGAAGGTACTCTAAAAATGGTGAAGAATCTCATTTTCCAAACTCAGTGATTCAAATGTTTCTTTTATTAGAATCAGTGTTTACAGTCTAGAGACACAGTGTGTGTCAGGAATATGATTGAGGAAGTCTGTTATCCCAGGTACTTTTCAGAAATGAGGAAGTCAGCTCAAGTGCTTTGACTTTTCCTCGCCTTAGTGTTTACTGGGCAGACACTCCAGTCCTGGCCCCTCCTTATATTCTGAAAGAACATGCTCACTAAGAACACTTATTTTTGTCTGTGTCCTGCCTGTCTCCTTAGGAAAGTTGGTTGACAAAAAGTAAGATGGTGTTTGCTTTCATATTATTCTTTTCTGTATGGTTTTCTACATTTAGATTTTTAGTACATACCAGACATTAACTTTGTTTTTCTATACTATGATCATTTAATAATTGAAGAATTAGCATTACTCTTAAGTAAACTATTTTGTCGTCTTTTCTAGACCTGGAATTCTGTTTTTACTTCATCTTGGGTCTGCATTAACCAACCATGTTTCCCTTATTATCAGAAACCTGTTGTTTTGCTGTATTTACTTCTTTAATTAAAACCAAACACTGTTTTAGCAGTTACTTCTTATTGCTGAGACAAAACACCAGAACAGAAAGAGTTTATGGAAAGAGTTTATTTCTTGCTTAGGGAAATTTTTTTCATGGCAGGAGCAGGAGTTATCTCAGATTGTCACATCAGTAGCAGTAAGAATGGACTAACCAGAACTGGCAAGGGAGGCTGAATTATAAAATCCCAAGGTCCACTCCTAGTGACACACCTCCTCCAGCAAGACTCCATTGCCCAAAGGTTCCATCAGCTGGGGACCAAGTATGAGGCTTAATCACAAACACATGAGGCTACAGGAAACATTTTACATTCAAACTACTATACACTCATACAATTTTATTTCAACTCACAATTTTCTGAAATGATTAAAATGTTCACATTGGACTCTTGCCAGTATGATAGCCTGTGGCTGTGGAGCACTTGAACTGTAGCCACTGTGACTGAGGAATGGACTTTTTAATTGCACATTACTTAACTTAAGTGCAAATAGTTTACAGTGACCTAGTAGCAGTATGGGAATGTGTCTGGCCATGTCCTTATAAGAAGCCTGCTTAGATCTACTGAACAGTTAGGATTTATATGAGACGGGGGCATGGTCCTTAACATTTAAGTATCTGAGGGAACAGTGTCTATTCCAAAGGATTGGGGTATTCTATTAAAGTTCTTAATCTACTACCTCACTTAGCTTCAATGCTTAAAAAATCAGAAAACCCCAGTGCATTCCTGGGCACAGGGGAGGGCCTGAAGGAGCATGGGTCTGCTGCAAGCCAAAGCCTGGAGCAGAGGCAGCTGGGAGCTACAGCTGCTTGCTCCCTCAGCTCTGGCTGGACTCAAGGGAAGAGAAGGCAGAAAGCTTAATTAAAGGATTGGAGAAATGTTCATTAGAAATTCATTCTGTTCTCTACTGCTGGGAATTCAAGTCCTCAAATTTTCAGACAGTTTTTTGGAAACTTTATGTACTAGACTGTATTTATATCCTAGCAAGAACCTTGAGTCTAATAAATTTTGTGATTTTCTTTTGTTTGCTATAAAAGCGTATGAGAGCAGGGAAATAATTCAGTGATCCAGTGCTTATCTAGCATGCACAAGGCCCTAGAATCTCTTTGAGTCAGGGTTTCATGTAGCCCAAAATGGCCTTGAACTTGCTATGTAGTCGAGGCTAACCCAAATTTCTGATCCTCCTGCCTATACTTCCCAAGTGCTAGAATTATAGGCATGTGTGCCACACCTGGTCAGAGATTATTACCCTAGCTGTACTACAATAAAAGGGTCTTTTCTTTCTGACAAAATATAAATGATATTTGTGGACATTAAGTAGGTCAGTAATTCCTAACTAAAACGCGGCCTGCCACCATATCAGAATTACCACTCTTTATCAACTTTCAGTCCTCTATAATACTCCATCAATACTGTTGTTATCATTTGGTTTTTAATTTAATTTATCATTCCAGTTATTTTCATAAACTTTGTAAGAGGTGAGCAAGTAATAATTCTGTTAACACAAATCAGTCTGCTCAGAATTGATGGGAAACATCCAACAATAAAATGCTGCAGTCATGTATTTCCTTCATTCATAGAATTATTTAATCTTTATAAAATTTAGGTTTTAGAATACACTTATGCCTAATAATGCTGTTGTTTGACTCTGAAGTCTCAATAAACTGTAATTATTGTCAGTCATGCTTTGTAAAAACAGCATGAGGGCTAGAGAGATGGATCAGTGGTTAAGGCACTTGACTACAAAGTCTAACAACTTGGGTTTGATTCCCTAGTGCCCATGTAAAGCCAGATGCACAAAATAGCACATGTGTCTGGAGTTTGTTTACAGTGGCTGGAGGCTCTGGTGTGCCCATTCTGTGTGTGTGTGTCTGTCTTATCTTCTCTCTCTGCTTGCAAATAAAATAAAAATAAGATATAAAAACAACAAGAGGCAAATGATAACTTGAAGAGATCTTTTTTGTAGTCTTATAGTATTTTGAGATATTTCATCTTTCAGGATTGAGTTTTTCATGAGCTAGACATTAACCTATACATTCTGAGGACTAAAAAAATTGGACATACACACCTGGTGAGAATTTTAACTGTGTATGCACACCTCCTGAGAATCTACCTGCATGCACACCTGGAGAGAATCTAACAGTGCGTGCACACCTGGTGAGATTCTAAGAGTACATACACACCTTTTGAGAATCTAACAGTGCATGCTCAGGGACTATAATGGTGACTAATTTCACCTATTCTGCTTTCTCCTTTTTCTTCATTCTTTGCATTACTGTTAAAGGAGCCTATATTTAGAATAAAATGCTGAATGTACTTGTGTGGTTCCTTCAAGGAAGTGTTTTCCCAGTGTCATAGTCAGCCACACGCCACTGGGATGAATCTTCAAACCAGGTACAATTTGGGGGAGGAAAGTATTTATTTGTAGCTATAGATATAGGGGAAGTTCCAGAATGCAAAAGAGGCTGCTCCCCTTTCATAGGTCAGAGCAGAGAGAAAAACCCATCACCTACACCACACACACAGAACAGGAAACAGGCAGGGCCAAGGATAATCTCTTCCCCTTTATATAGCCTTAGGGTGGATTTTACAACCCTTTCCCAGATTTAATGGCTTCCTGAGTTTCTGGAATTTCCTTCCTGCACTGCCCACACAGGAAACGATGTTTAGTTCTAGCTTCTTTGAGCTTTTTACATCCTGCCCCTTGCTGAGAGGCTGCCTTCCTGTGAACATCCTCAGAGACACACCCAAGATAATTAAAAAGATCCAAGTTGACAACAAAACCTAACCATCACACACAGCTTTAATAATTTTTGCCTTTTTAGTTTTATTTATTTTATTTTGGGATGTGTGTGTGTGTGTGTGTGGGTGTGTGTGTGTAGGTGGGTGTGCACGTGGCGGGCCCCATGAACATACACATTTGGAGGCCAAAGGAAGGCATCAGATGTTCTCCTCTGTTGCTCTTCCACCTAGTTTCCTTGAGACAGAGCCTCTAACTAAACCTGTAACACCTTGTTTTTGGGTACACTAGTTGAACAGTGAGCCCCAGTGATTCTTCTGTAGACACCCTCAGCACTGGGGTTCTACTTATGTGTGACCCTGCCCATCTTTTTAGAGGGGTGCTAAGGGTTGAACTCAGATACTCATGCTTGTCCCAATAAAAGAAAAGTCATATACCTTACTCTAAGTAACTGTGTCAATGTAAGCTCTGCAAAGATAAGATCGGATTTTAGCTAGCACACTGATGCTCAGGGTCTGCCCAGGTGGCAGGAAATAGGATGAAGAGTATGCTCTGAAGACCTAAGACACAGAAAACTGCATAGGCTCTTCTACAGACATGACGTGGTTATGCTTAGCTCGCCTGCAATCCTAGCACTCAGGTGGCAGAGGCAGGAATTCAAGACCAGCCATCTCTCTCCTTTTTTATCTCTTGTCTGTGAAAACAAGCAGATAAAGCACAGATTTGGAATCAACTCCTACTTGAGCTGTGCTGGGACAGAGCTGCCCAGTGGCTGAAGAAGGGCAGTATGGACCAGTGTTGGCTTGAAATGAGTACTGCAGGAGTGCCAAGTTTTCTTCCTATGAGCATTTTGAAAGACTAAGACTCTTAGAAATATATTTGCAAGTTAAATCTATTTCATGATACTTATATTTATAAACATCAATATACTTTCCTCCTTATCCATTTATCTTTCTTAATAAAAATTTTCGTGATGGAGGTACTTTGTGGAGGGTGAATTGGTAATAGTCCTATATACATGAAGAATGTTTGAGCTGAATACACACACACACACACACACACACACACACACACACACACACACTCCTGAGAGCACAGGTTCAGGGATGACTTTTCCAGGAAATGATGCCTTTAGATTCATTTTGCCTTAACATCATTATATATGCCAAAAATAGATGATTATTTAAGTCTTTCACTCTAGGCGATTTTAGCTAGCATTTACATGAATGAGCCTTTCTTTCTGCAGCAGAAGACAACTCCCAAATTTGTACATTGCTTCTAACCATGAGAGGAAAGTGTTCCAATGACATCTTGAGCCTACTCCAGCAGAAAACCCAAATAAATGCCTTTTTGTTTTCCTTAACTAGATAATATTTATCAACCTTCTTAAAACCTTTTCTGAGGGCTGGCGAGATGTCTCAGTGGTTAAGGCACTTGCTTGTGAAGCCTGACAGCCTGAGTTTGATTCCAGCATGCTCATAAAGCCAGATGCACAAAGTAGCACATGCTTCTGGAGTTCATTTGCAAATAAGTAAATAAAAATAAGTAAACAAAAATATTTATAAGGATGAATCTTCCATACTGTAATGAGATCTGTGACTACCATGGGAGAAAACCCCATTACTTTTCACTTCATCTGCATTATTACAAAAGAGCAAAACAGTGAATGAAATACATTGATTGTATGACTAACCTCACCCTGAGCTGCCTCAGTCACTACATTAGCCCTCACTTTTCTTCCTTAGACCTCTCCACATGCCTGCTCAGAACTGCAGTTAAGGGCTGGGTCAGGAGTCAGATGCCGCATCTCTAGACCTATCTATCCTTGGGCTAAGCTGGGGAGGATTTCATGCACCAACATGAAAAGCCTTGGCTCCTCTTCTCTAGAATGTGCCTGGATGGACAGTGACTGAATTCACTTCTAGATGACAAATTCCTCTCTAAGTCATTCAGTATTTATTAGTCAACTTTATTAAGTTTAAGTTCTGGCCAGTTGCTCTAATTATTTATTTCTAAAACTGAAAGTACTTGTTTTTACACTAAGCCAGCACTTTTTTTTTTTTTTAATCGGCCATGCTCTCACTCCTGGATTCTTCAGGGTCTATGGCCTCTGCTTTAGTCTTCAGGGACACTTGGTCCTGTGGCCATCTATTGTCTACCAGGAAGAGTAGCTTATACAAAAGACATCTTCTCATACCCGATGAGCCTTCTTCAGTTTATATGTACAGGCTGATATTACAGAGCTTTTAAACATTGTTTCCCATAAACCATGACAGAGTGAGAGTATTCATGTGTCTTTTGTTCCCCTTTCCTCTGTATCTTTTCTGTCCTTTGTATATATGTTACCCAACCTTATTATATCACATATATTATACTTAGTAAACTTACCTTCTAGTGTCAGCCTGGGTTTGTGAGGTTACTATCATTTAGTTATCCATCCTTTTGCAGAGCTCACTCATTTGTCCACATGCTCTCAGATGAAACTGGATTAATTCTTCCAAAAGTAACCTGCTGCAAAGCACTTACTGTTATCTTCCCCTGCACTTATTATAGCTCCTGAGGCAGTCATGTTTCTGTCTGAAAGAATGCATTAACTGTGTGTGTATTTAATGGGACTAATTGGAAAATATAGGAATTTGTTGGAATAGAATTGTGTTTGAATCATATCAATGAGATAAAGGTTTTCTTGCTTTTAGACTAGAAGAAATGGAAAAAAAATATCTAATGAGAGAATCGAAGCCAGAAGATTTACAGATGATTACAGAATTAAAAGCTATGCTTACAGAAAGAGACCAGGTCATAAAGAAACTAATTGTAAGATATTTTGTTTTTAGTATAACTATATTAGTAATCAATAGACCATTGATAGAGAAAACCTGGGAATTATTGTTTAATGCTAAATGAAATGTAAAGGATAAACTCTGTGCATTGTGATCAAAAGTTTATTAAAATATTTATGAATCAGAAATATAAACTAAAAATTTTAATGTAGCATTAGAGTAAGAGATTTGTGCCTTCTACTTTATTGTTTTTTTTTAAAGAAATAGTTCTTCCTGACTCTCATTTAGTGTTTAATAATACACCATTGTCACTAAACAGTTAACATTCTACTTATATGTATCTGCATGCACATTGTATGCACAGAATTAGAACTATCAAGCAACTGGGAACACATCTGTGCATTGGCCTGCATTGCACACATGCAGATTAGATAATTATTTTTGTTTTGAGTTAGGAGTATGTTGTGTTATCCTGGCTGACCTTCTAGTAGTGGCGATCCTGTAAAGTGCTAAATTACAGATATGCACTACCATGCCTGACTCAAATCAAGCATGTTAATTTAATAACATATTTCTTAAACCACGTTCCACCAAACACTGATCCAGAAAGAGACTGATTACCCAGTACCATGGGACTGAGGCATACAGTCATGAGTTCAAGGCCAATCTTGGCTGCATTTTGAATTCAAGTCCAGGGCTAGAGTCTGTTTCAAAAAACTAAAATCATACAACTAACTAATAAAGAAAATGGTTCTATTGTCTAGCATGAGGAGACTTGGGTTTTCTTACTTAGGAAGTCCTAACGACTGAGGTATAGAAGGATCCTGAGAAATTTATTTGCAAAGACAACACAACTTTAAGTATAAATTTACTAACTTCATTAATACCATTATTTCTTAAGATAAAAAATATACAA